>JABASH010001652.1:0-24625 GCA_019776445.1 Tomocerus maximus | reverse complement strand
ATATCAAAATTCGGCCACCATCGGATTGCTGCTGGATATTGCACGATTACAGATATTTAAGTACCATGAAAATCAAATGAGTACTTTTGGCTATTTTGAAATTTATTTTTACATGCATTTTGATAGTCAGAGTCTCTACTAAAGGACCACGTTAATTTACGGTCAGTCGACAAATAAAGCCATTTATATATTATTATTGTTTTCAAATTAAAATTTTACTTTTTTCATTGACATGAAGTATAGCGTATAGCCCTTGACTTTGACTACGTCTGAACCTACTAATAACAATGCAGACTGGCTTCAAAATCGCAGATTAGTAGTTATAGTAGCCACATTTCACTCCCTCTGATTTTAAACATTGTCAACCATAATGGTAATAACTAAATTAGAAGCAAACGGCCTATTATGACCACCCACTTTCCACCAATTCCCCTCAGAGTTGTTAAGGTTGGCCTATCAACTTTCCACCCACTTCAACGCATCCAAAAGTGAAGTTGGCCAACCCATTGGCCAACTCCCAACTATTTTGAGTAGGTTGACGGCTTATGATTATGACTATGACCATCGTCTTATGTTAATATTTGTCCACAGTCTATGTCCACAATGTATTGTGAACATTGCAATGTACGGAACCGACTGGAACTGAACGCATGTTATGTGGCGTTATTTATGATAGTATGTTTATTCGTTTATTATACTTACTCTAACCTGACCTCGAGTCAAAAAATATTCTGAAACTTCACCTGAATATGACTTAGGGTCTAGGGTCAAGTTATTTACATTGAAATAGCATTGTGGTTATAAGCAAGAGTAACATTTATTGACCCGAGTTTAGTTTAGGTCTATGTTACTCTGTCTGGCTCGTGATTGCCATGAAAAGTCATTACTCTTATTAATATTAGATATAGCTATTGTACTTTTACTTTTCCCATTAATAAAGTAATGAAGTAAAATAAAATAGATACATATTTCTTGTTATAGAAATCCCAAGTAATTATGTTTATTTCATGAGATGAAATCCCATTTCTTTAAAACATACATAACGTTCATCTGCATACGAATGATAATATTGTAATAAAATAATCACTTAAGAGGGATGAAACGTGATGAATGTGTAGCTCCGATACCTGGTCTTCCGTGCTTAACAGGTTTGTACGTAACGCTAAACTCTCCCAAATAGTGACCCACCATTTCAGGCTGAAACACAATAGTCACCGATAAGCGATAAATATCAATTTATTATTTACCTATTAGCTAAACGAAAGTATGGCTTTACAAATTGAGATGATTACCTTGACTTCTACTTGGTTGAAAGTTTTGCCGTTGTAGACACCGACAATGCTTCCAATCATTTCTGGAATAATGATCATATCCCTCAAGTGAGTTTTGACGGCATCAGGCTTTTCATTGACTGGTGCATCTTTCTTAGCCTAAAAATGAAGGGAATGATTAACATTCTCCGACAGAAGACGAATAAATTGAGCAAGGTAATAATGATGTAGATGTAACAGATAGATACGCAATAAGCAATATGAAACATAACATTAAATTAAAAACATTTGTAATAAATCTCTGGAAAACAGTACCTTTCTTAATTTTTTAAGAAGAGCCAATGATTTACGTTTTAGTCCACGATTGAAACGCCTGCGAGCCCGGGCATGAACCAATTCAGTAAATTGCTTCCTACAAACACAAAGGTTCCAATTAAATTATTTCATTAGCTAAGTCTTTCAAAATTAAAACTTTCCAACATCTATTGTCTATGTTTATACAACACCGAAGGAAAATTTTCACATGAGCCTATGACATGACACAACTAAGTGCAGAGTAGCAGCAACTGATTTTAATTTATTGACTATCACTATACTAACTATTATTTAATTTTTCTATCTGAAAATGACTGACTTTATCCATTGCATACATTCATAAGTATATAACATAATAATAATGATCAATCAGAATCAAAATCAACCGACCATATTCATTATTATCATTATTGTACCACTAAAAACCAGCCCTGACTCTCACTTACTTAAACAACCCTGAATCTGGATACGCAACTCCCAAACAAAAAACGTTTAAAAAACTAACCGACAACTGAAATTCGGTTATCGAATTACTTAAACCTCGAGGCTGTAAATGTAAAGCAAGACTCACATGTTCATATCGAGAAGCTGGTCAAGATCGACTCCTCTGAAGGTAAACTTCCTAAAGGTCCTTTTTCTTTTGGTTGGATCTTCCTGTAAAATAAAATAAGAACTTTAGAAAGATGTTCAATTAACTCGATTGTCAATTATATTTTAATTTAAAAATCTTACGTCAGCCATCGTAATTTTGAAATTTATGGATTTACAACTTTTAGAAATCTAGAGCGGTACAGAACACTCTGAATGGACAGGCAGACTCACGCCGAATGGAAATTGAATGCTACGCAAACTGACAAAAATGGTCAGGTGGCGATACTGTTCCCGATTTCGTATTATCCTCTGCCAAGCATATCTAGATTTGTCTCCGTCAGGATTCTTTGAAACCTCTTCATATTTATAACCCACAAAACATCCACAACGAAAATTGGGGAATAATGAGATGATTGTACACTTTTAGAATTTGGAGGAAGACGGTTCAAGGATGTCTCAAGTCTCAATGTTTAAAGTCTTTAACTTTAGAGTATTCTGTGTTTTACAAACACAAATTGTGTGTGCGTTCACAAGAGTCGATCGATTAGAAATCTCATTCTATAGAAAATTTTTGAGTTGGTCTTTATTACTTGCTTTATGCTTTTTGGAGTGGAAAAGGAATTTTCAATCAATGTCATTGTAAGTCCGTCATTCCTTTGCCAGGCTATACAGATTTTTGAACTTAACTGTTATTATATATATCAATATTCCGTGTTTGTAATCCACATCAGACGATACTCATTTTAACGATTTTTGTCACAATCCGAACCCACAGAATCAGACTTTTTGATGATGTTTGTCAACGTTTTTAGGATTTTTGTATAGCCCTCAAAACAAAAGGAGATAAAACCAAACATGTGCGTAGTTAGTTATGTACTACTTATTGTACTTATGTAATGTAATGATTGAATGTATATGTATTGGGGTTTGACTTCTGAGGGATACTTTATGCATTCTCCTTCTCCTCATCAGCAGTATTCAGTTCAATTCAATAATTTGGTAAATCCAGTAGTAATTCAAACTAAAACAATATATAACTATAAGATTTCAATAGCTTTAAAGATGCGTTATAAAAACAAAACTTTTGTTTTCTTCTTAGATTAGTTATTGATGAAAAGGTTACAAACTTGAGGTTGAGAAATAATTTTATTACAATTTACACCATTTATTCATTCAGTTGTTACATGAACTTTATATATTACATAATATACAAAAACTAAGATGTCTAGAAGTCTATATAAATTACTAATTACTAATAAATATGTACACAGACATTCCATTTACGAAGCCCTTGTGTACACAATTGCAGACATCTATAAGTCTGGTCTTTGCTTTATCAGCTATCTTTGCTAAATCTTCAGGTATCTAAAGGATTGAAAAAATTAAATTGTGGATACATAGTAAGTTATGTAGTAGATACAAGCTACTGAAGGTGGAGCATTGTAGAAATTGTAGCTTAGTAGCATTTAATATGGTAAAATAATATTAATATCATCTTCACAATAATCTATTTTCTATGCATTATCTTCACAAGCTTATCTTGCTAATTCTATCATCGCCACTATTTAAAAGGTTAAAAATTATGGTATTGGTAACATTATTGTTGGAGGCAGAGACAAAGTCGCATTTTATACATAACTGATAATTTAATGACTTCTTTTCGATTCTAGAGCAAAGCACATCTGGATGGACATCTATTTCTTTTGGGAAATGTTTCTGAAAATAAGTAAACACGAAAGTTCATTAGACAAGAACAGAAACACTTAACACAATACAATTGTAGAGATGTCTTTATAGCTTAAAAAGTCTTACTTCATTAGATAACTATAATACCCGCACCCCCAATAGCTTCATTTCGATCAAATGGGCCGTTCGTTAGGCAAAGAAAATCCCATTAGTTTCGCCATTTCTTCAACTGATCGTTCACCATGACCTTTTTGTGTCTTTAAAAACTGTTCAAATTCTCTGACTGAACGCATGTAGTTTAAATAGCTTTCCCCAGCTTGCAAAAGATTTTTAGCCGCAGTGTCTTCCATTGCTACACTCTCCGCCGTTTTTTCCCGATTTAAAGCAACAATTTTCTGCCACAACTGAGTCTGACGTACTGTAGTAGTTGCTGTGCTTTTTAAGTTCGTAAGAAATCGAATTTCACGATACAAACTTCTTAAGACGAAAATAGATTTCTCTCTGGAAACAAGCATCATGGTTGTGACTTGTGAGAGAGTGAGCCGGGCTGTGGTCTGTAGTGGGTGAGGCTGCAACAAGAACATAGATTGAAGTAAATAGAAGGATACAACATTAAGCCTTTTACCATACATCTCTTGTTCGTTTATAAAATACTTAATCTTTCCAATGTTTCTCATGGACGTTTCTTTTACCAACTTTCACCACACAAGTCATTCTGGAGAAAGTTCAGTGAAATTATGGGGAAAGAGAAAGTGGCAATAGTATTATATTATAATTATAATGTATATAATCTTTAATCTACTACTGTACTACTGTCAACTGTCAAGACAAGACAAGAGTATCAAGGTTCAAGGTCAAGATATCAACATTACCAGTACGAGACTACTTCGACTTGAGGATGTCTCTAGTCTCTACATTCATGAGTTTCCACTCACTACTCAGGAATTTGTAATAACTCGTAACTCGTGTCATCTGTATATTAAGATACAGAAGACATTTTCAAATAAATACTGATAAAAATGAACAAACCTTAGCTTTGATTTATGTAGTACTCATTTCTTCACACGTTTTTGGCCCGAGTCAATGGAATTATCCTGCACTGGGCATTTATTGGCATAAGTAAATATGAAATTGGCGCGCAGCATATTCCTGGCATTAGTTTGACTTCATCTTGCACATAAACTATCTTCTGTTCTGTTTCATGTTTCTCATCCATACATACGTTACGTATTACGCATTGCATATGGACAGAAATGAGATTTTTACTACCTCTGTATGTAGTATGTAGTCTGTAAACTAAAATATTACACTCCATTATTTGATTAAAATGGTCAAATATGATATGATATTATGACTGAAGCTAAAACAATTTGTTCCTAATGAATTCAAGCAAGGAGAAGGTGTTATATTCTTTGGTTTAGCATATTATTAGCTTTATTACATTAAAGATGTCATTATATTCATGTAGGAATCTTTTCAAAAAGTGAGTCGCCTGTACATTTATAATGCAATACATCGTCATCATTAATATGCTATCGTTATACAGAATAGAAATAATAATAAAGATCATTGATTACAAGTGCATAACAGAAATGGTACTGGAGGGACGTTTTCAGAAACCACCTCAGTGTCTACGCTAGCCTCGGTGTCTATTATATGTACCTATATTAAAATAATTTGGTAAATTACTTTATATTTTAGTGCATCAAAACCAAAAACGTAAGTACGTAGTGTGATATTTCCACCACGCAAAGGCACGGTTGTTTCTGTTGAGAAGACTTGTTTTGCGGCGCGCGGAGATACTCTGATGTACCCATGGATAAGCGATGGTGTGTGGAGGTTCGCAGGTTCGCAATCTTAATTTGAGTGCATAGCTAAAAGTAATGTTCTCCTTTCAAGTAGATATCCTTTTTAATTCTGATGTCCTGCAAACTGGTTTTGGTTGGAGTTTGAGGCAATGTCGAGTAGGGAAAATGTCGATAAGGATGGTTATAATAACCGTAAGGGCAAATATAATAATATCAACATTACCATTCAAACCAGTGCACCTGATATGCAAATGCAAACCAGGTAGATGTAATATATTACCTACCTATATCTACTCTTTATGATATCATATGCATATAATTTCACTTTTAATAATAATTTTAAACCTGTATGTATAGCTACTACCGTTCTTATATTATTGGCAAATTACATACTTAGTACTTACAATGAAGATGATAAAAAATCATCTTCTGTTTATATGTGTTTGTATACATATACGCACATTTTTAACAAGTTCATTTAAAAATGCATAAAAAGTCGTTCTCTCACCGCTTGCTCTCTTGATATTATCGTAGAAATTCATTCCGTTGAAATCCTGCCTTAACTTAACTTTCCTTGGCTCAACATCCACTCACTCGTTCACATTCTCATGTAATCCTCAACACTACATACATTATCTGAGCCTACATTAGCATATTACACACACGAAAGGAGCAAAAAGCGATAAGTCTGTAGGTCGAGGGATCAAAAAGTATGCTTCAAGAATAAGTTGCATGGTATTGTGTATTATTCAAACGATGTAACATCAACATCAAGGTACAACGAAACACATTTAAGACTCGTCGCAGCCCAAACAATCTCAGGTAAAAGTCCTCCAGACAAGATACAGCAAAGAGCGATTACCATACTAACCATCCATATCGAATAGCATGATATCCCATCGACTGGCGAGCATCCATGTCCATTTAGCCTACTACACTACCTATCTTTACATATTACTACCTGTCTGCTTTTCTAGTCTTTGCTATCTTGGGTCTTTAGTCGTCAGTGTTAGTGTTGGCAATAAGTAAATAACCCAATGTGTGTATCTAAATAGCAAAAGTGTTTGTCTATTTTGTGGATAACTCTATAGGTGGTTTAATAATGAGTTGTGTAGTAAGAAAATGTAACATTTGTAGTGGGTATGGTTATTAAGTGCATAGTCTGTGCTACATATTAAATATATGTACCGTCATCGTGAGTTTGTCTAATAGAAGATGTTTGGTGCATAGGTACTTGTATTTTTGTGTATATAAGAATTGTCTGTTTTAGAAACTTACAGAAAGGTACATCAAATGTGGGCACAATAATATTAGCAAAATGTACATCGGTTTATTAAGGATAAGCAAAGGTAGTCTTGTATTAAGTAATAGAAGAATTTTATTCAAGTTTATGAAGGAATCAAAATCATGTTACAGGTACGTGGTTTATATACCCGTTCACTTGATATCTGCAATCTTTTGTTAGGACAAGTTTCCAACGATTCCTACTACACCTTGCCATTTTGCCATAATGAAAGATAGTATGGAGATATACATAATAAAGTGTAAGAGAGGAGTATGAGATAAACTTGATTCTATGGTTCACCTAGCTAGCTGGTCGTGATCTAAACGAAAGAAGTCTTCCAACAATTCCTTTCTGTCTTCATTCCTCTTTTCATACTCCTAATGTAATTCTAGTTGCCTACCTACATACATTTATGATGCTTCTACTGTTTATCTGTACTTACGTATGCCTACTCACATACTACTACTAATACCATACTAAAATCTATGCACATACATTTAAATTCGCTTTGTTGCTATACTCTCCACACAAGTATTCGCATTCTTATAAAACTACTATAACTCGTAATAAAAAACTTGCATTTTTATTTTTTGTATGTATTTCTTTTTCGGGCACAAGAATAGGTAGGCTTGGATGGATGCACAGACAGGAGAACATGATGCGTCTCTTTGTGTACTATGGTCACAGTCAACATAACATTTTACTATAGAGAAAAGGCTGCATTACATACAGACATACATACACACACTATAACTGATTGCATTGGATTATGTAGTACTCATTAGGGTAACATTTACCTTACATAATGTTTGTGTATGAAACGACTATGCTACTCAGTCCATCGTACACACATACACACACTTGTAAATGTAATGCAAGCTACATACATTACATTACACTCTCTCAAGTTAAAGGTCAGTTTCTTCAAGTTGCAAGCTCATCTTCTTTGCTAGAATTTACTCAAGTTGCGTCTCTTTTCCATGCCAGTCCAGTTCAACACGTATCTGAGTGAGACTATCGGCAAACATACACTGACTAACAAGGCGTTAATTGAAATTGGCAGTTTTTCTAACAATCAACGAAATTAAAGTAAGCATCCAAACCTGTCTGTTTATTTTAGAAGTGATCTCCACTAGGAATTACGGACTACGATTTATGATTTCGGCCTTTATCTAAATACTTTTAACTTCAACTACAATCAGCACAAATATATTATTTTGTTACTCAACAATGATTAACCTTACATCTTCACTGAGAGAACCTTTCAGCGAACCTACAAAAAACAAAACTATAAGTTCAAAGAAGTGTTTCCACTTTAAAACTGCATTCTACAGGATAACAACAACACTCCAACTCTGATAACTTAATAAAAGTAAGTTTATTTCGGTAATCTTGTGACGGTGATTGTGAGACTGTGGTTTTAAAACATTTGAAAATTGGCTATTAAATCGATATACTGACTTCTCTAAGAATATTCAATTACGTGAACTGGAAAAAATGATATTCGTTTTATTTACACGGATTTATTTGTTCTTTAAAACATTGGAAAACTGCTTATACACCCCTGTTGCCTTTAGTACACACACCTACACATTTACACAACGCAAATACATATATACGAGTGGAAGTATTTATGGTATGGAGTGGTGTAACAACCCTTTTTCTCATTAAGCGATACAACTCGACCAAAATGACTTTTTTAATCGATTTTTTAACCTTGAACCGATAACAAAAACGAAACTTTTACATCGTGATCGTGACATCTATATCTAGCAAATGCCCATAGTACTTTACAACCAATTTACAACTAATATTGAAAAGAAATAAGCATAATTTTTAAGTACATTACATTCCATCATTTGGGTGGCTGCCGAGCTTTTGGCAAGTCTTTTATAGTGGGTTGACTCGGTATCTTAAAAATGTGAGCCACCTATAATAACTTTTCATTTTATATTTTTACATTTTTCAAAATTCACTGACTATTGTTTTCTAAAGACTACCACGTCTTAATTAGGATGGTAAGTATACACTTTATTTATAACCCTTTCCTATAACTGCACCCTCGAATTATTTTTGTTGAAAGATCAGTTCAGAGTTCAGTACATTTCCAGTTACCTATATTGTGTTGTCAAGTTGTCTTTCCTGACTTACATACATTTGAGATTGAGAAGGCATAGTACTGCGCACAATTATTTCAGAGATTTTTGCAAGCAAATATCTTTTGAACATACCTACCTATAATAAATTGCAATGAAAGTTCGATCGTAATCGATTGCGGATTCTAGTCTCAATTTAGTAAATCTATTTTCAATTTAGAATAGTTAACCCCAAAAATGCGTAGGGAAATCCTCGAAATCGACCATCAAGCTATAAGATTATATTAGTCGCAGTTAATTACTTTTCTTAGGCTACGCATTCTTAATGTACATTTATGAGTATTCTGTGTTATTTTCATGATACGCACATATAATATTATACATACAGATAGCACTCGCTTGCAGCTTGACACGTCCCGATAGTCCTGATGCATTTCTTCATTCAATTTACTGATAATGTAGGGAAATAAGAAAGATCGTAATGGCGAATTGGTACTGGTCGATGTAGTAATCATTGAGGTAAAGTTTGTTTTCACGTTTTCTGTGAGATAATGCAGCCTTAAGTCAATATAGCCTCGGGTATTTGCAGATAGGTGTAGTATAGTGAATTTACAATGTAGATAGGTATGCTTACTAATGAAGTAATGTTTACCGGTTGCATTGTGTCTTGTGTACATGTTATGTAAATTCAAAAAACAGCATCTCGAAGAAACGTTTCCCATTCAGTATTTGCATTGAAGGATAACATTATTATATTATATCATCTGATGTTATAGCTGGAGGGAACAACAACACCAGTCAAGTTTAGGTTTGATCATAATAGTTGTGTGTAGGTATGCGTAAAGGTAAATGATAAAAATGCAACTCAGTGGAATTCATGCAAAATTTAAGCATACTGCAAAAATGCAAAGACCTGTATATGCACACATAATATTATGCATGAATCTACTCGCCATGAGACAAGACAGAATAATTAACTTTCCCCATTTTCACAAATTCTTGTATGCACTAGTTTAAAATCACGATTTTTCCAAAGATTGTCATAATATGTGCTAAAGAGAACAATTTGCAATCATAAATCGTAATTAAACATCCGATGTCTTGTGTATAAAATTTACTAACCATAAGTTGTGTCAGTACTCATCAAGAAAACTAAGACATAATTGTATAGCATAAATTCATAAATCTATAAATAATAATTTAGCTTAGTCAGATTTGATGACAGAGGACTTAAACTCAGTATCAAAGCTTCAATTCTAATTATTTCGCAATCAAAGGTGCTGTGCGTATTGCATGGTAAACATGACAAGTAGGTGTAGTGTACTGTAACGTGTGTAGAGCATCAGATCGTTAGTAAAATCAAATCTCCATTTCAATCTTCGAACACTTCTGTACATGTGGACTCAGTTGGACACTTACATCATAGAACAGAGACGCATTGTTAGATACTACACCCAGAATTGCATTAGACTATTACATTTACAGATTATACATATCGAAAAGTTAGTGCTGATGAAAGTATATCTGCGTTATGTATTCACGTAAAGAGTAATGGAATTTTCCCAAGGAAGTAGTGAGGCTTATGGTATACCCATATAGTCAAGTACGGTATAGGCATGTAAATCGTATTGACTTTTAATGGAATAATTTTAACTCGATTTACGATGTGTAGCGAAATTCTTTGTACATGACTGTAACATACTCAGTTACAACGTCCAAGTTTATTTACAACGAGAAAAGTGCAACTTGACACCGAATATTGACGACGTGGCGAATTGAGAATGGCAAGACAAGTACTTATAAAAGCTGTAAAATGTCTGTTAACGCTATGCTTAGAAGCTGGAAGCAGAGGGTAATTAAATTATGCGAGACTCTGGTAGACTTTTAGCCTTCAATCTCCTGCAAAATTGGCATTCTCATACGTCATATCATATTGAAACGGTACCTCCCCTCCGATTTCCAGCAGCAGCATCAGATAATTACTCCATGAAACTAAAGAATATGTGTTTTAACTTTATTGTACCAGTAACTTATTCATATAGCAATGCATTTGCTATAAATATGCATTTTTTGTGTACTATTGATATACCGAAGTAGAAAAAGATCTCTATTAGAATGTTGGATTAGAGGTAACAATTTTGCCCGCAAAATGGCATATATGTGAACGTAAATTGTTTTCATGTAAGCATGCAACTGCAATAAACAGTGAATTCGTTTTATCAATTTACTCTAATTTACTATGTAACGATTGCATTGAAATTTATACAGGAGGAGTTGCTGAATATTGCAATTTCGTGAGTGGTTATAAATGTTTGGATATAATATTTGATTTATAAATATCAATTATTATATCCAAGCATTTTTCTAATACCTACAGTACAGTAATAGTAAAGTCCGTAAAGTCTCAATCTCAACTCTTGCTTGTGTTATAACAATCTTTGACTTTTGCTAGAGAGACTATTTTACTATTTAAAAAGACACATCCATATGTATTAGGTAGATATTTAGTGCTGACGTTGACGAAATATATGGACACGTAGGCATCTGGAGCTTTACTCAACACTAGGCATAAATATTTCCTGCTCTGAATACATGGAAAATGGTATAGAGGAAGTACCTAGCTGTACTGATGGATTTTTAAAGCATTTGGTAGACATTTTAATATTGCTTGTTCGAGTTACCAAATACGTGGCACATGCAGTTATCTAGTGCAATTTAAGGTAAATTTTGTCGTACTGTCTATTGTTTAAATGCTGTACAATGTACCATCCTAATTGTGTCATATGTTGGTCTTCCTAACAGCCGATATATCTCAATTTGCACTCTGATGTATAACATCTATTCGTGCCACTCAATTCTCAATTAGTATCAATTGTTCCTTCATTGACAGAGGTTCATTTATGATTTGCTCCTTCTAAACCTCAAATTAAACATCGTACACAGCTAATTGGCACCAATCCTCCTCAATATGGTACAAGAGATGCATTTGCACGTTAAACCCTTGTCGTGTAAATGCACTCCCCTTGTACAAAATTGGGGTTTGGATAAATCTGCGACCAATAAACGTGACGATGGATAAGCAGCCTAACGCAGTCAACAGCATCGGCTTCAAGTTCTCGGCATTGTCAGATGAGAGTACTTCCCACAACTATTATCAACCTAAGTCCAGCAGACAGACTCGTCAGGACAGACAAGCATTGAAGAACAAAACGTTATGTACGATTACTTGGCAGGGATACTCGTGTGCCCGAATTCTCTGATACGACTATTAATATGTATTGTTTTTATGTTACATAAAAATTGTAATTAGTATACAATGCAGATTGTAGTGTGACTAATTGTATGTCTTAACTCTTAAGTAATAAAGGGGATGTAATTCAACAATCTTGTAATCTACTTACTTAATTGTGCGAATACTAATAAAACACGTCGAATGCACGCCTTAAGTAAATGAATAGCACCAAAGTTACAGACAGCAGCATCTTTATTAGTCTAGTATTTTGTGCACCTTTTCCCTCATTTCTACGTAGTAGTGGCATCAATAACTTATCTAGAATCTGCTTCAAGAGCGTCTTATGGGTGTTAAAAGTTTCATATTATATAAGTGTTCATCTGCCGTTACTTACAAAAACGTTGGTGGGTTATCTCCAGCAGATAGATATTTGGCATATGAATTTAAATTTCCAAAAGTATTTTTGCAAATCATAGTGTTCACTTTTTGTACACATATGTAAATTGTACATTCATTTGTCTTGCATATCAGTGCAATTTAGTAATCCTTTCTGGTAGGCATATTTAGTACTGGCCTTAGAAGTATCAATATTAGTTTTCATCTAACAAGACTGAATTTTCTGGTTGGAAAATCTAGTTACAACTTTAAAACATATTAGAAGCACAATTTCAATTTTCCATGCCCATTTTTCCCTTTGACTATCAAATTGAAGACATAGTGAGCGCAAGCTATCTCAGAAACCTGTGGCCCGATTTGCACCAAAATCAATAGGGTTCGTCATAGGTTCATATGCAACGTTTTTAACAAGTTTGGTCAAAATCCGCATATGCGTTCGAAAGTTATGGTGTATACGAACGGACGGACGGACTGTGCGGTTATATAAGCTCGCTTCCTCGGGCGAGCTAAAAATGGTCAGAAGGAAATTGGCCAACAAATTAAATGAGGATCGATGTTCACATAGGAAGAGTCTATGTGCATCACACTGTTTTAGTGTATTACATTAGTCTTCTATAGTAGAGCATTCTTTTAGTATCAGCAGAGTGATATAATAGCTCTGATTTAGTATAATTCGTTAGTGCTTAGTTGTCAAATCAATAAAGGTACACAAACGCAGCTGCTACAGAAGTACTTCCACTAATAATCTAGGCATTGTAGTCCAAATTAAAATTTCACATCCATATTGTACCTTATTTCCCTTATCGTATTCGTATACAGGTGCTTAAAACTCGTCATTAGCGTTAATTGAAATTTTTTGGGTAAGTATATCCAGAATTTATGGAATTTATTGTGTTTATTGTACGCATGGTACCTTACGTAAAGCATGTATGAAGCGTTTGTTGCACTTAAGTCATTAACACATTTTGTTTCCTGCCTCTTCAGTAGAAACTTAAAAGTGTTTCGTTACAACCAAGTATAACAGGGAATTAATTGGGGGTACAACCTCTTTATGATGTATTTCTGAAGATAGGTTTTAATCTAGTAGATTCATCAGGTAATAAATAAAACTTGATTTGACGCTTCAAATCTTTAGATTGCAGCTAGAGTACAAACAACGTACTACATATATCTCTATCTAGTAGTGCAACTTGTGCTAACTACTATACTACATGCAAAGTGGTCAAATATATGTACAGCTGAGTTAGAAGCTACATGGTCAAACTTACTGAGAGAAATAGAGATTAAAAATGTTCATTTTCCTACTGTAACGCTAACGTTTACATTTGTCTTAGAATGCACTCCCATAGTCACAATAACCGACAATTTAACAAGCCGGAAGCATAAAAAAGACTATCTATTTCCATATTATTAGGCCTATAGTTACAAGTGCAAACTATGCAAGTCCAAACTATGTAGCAGTGGGATCTCGGCAGAAATTAGTATAGTTGAATAAATGTTTTGTCATTTTTACAATATCCAAGCCAAAGATTCAAAATTGTCAATGCAAGGTCAGGGAGATGTCATTTGTAGATGTACATGTGTAGTATGATCGCTTACGTTACATGAATAATAATAATTACCTAAAGGTTCGTAGAACAATATATCTGCGAACAAGCGATGTACCTACTGCCTACATAAATATACGTTTGTGTATAATGTCCGACAAAATCAAATAATCGAAAATAAGTGTTTCCCAATCTCCAATTGCTCCTGATATAGGCAGAACAAACTTTACACGTGAAATATGAATGGAAAATAAATTTTTTCTTTTGTCAAGGTGGAAGTATCGACGGAAAAACTACATACTCGCACACAATATAGATACGATTTAAAACTATAGAAGAAACTTAATCCAGCAATTACCTCCGTTTACTCAGTTCACTGTACACCTTTACTTTTCTTCACGTTTCTACACCAAGACGTGATCCATATTAAAATATCTTAGTTACATCTAACTATTGGAATAATATCAATATTGTGTATGTATGTGTAGAGGCAAAGATAGCATCGCAATGATTATAAAAGTAGCAAGGCAGAGTATAAAAATACGCGTTTGCATTCATTCATTCTTAAGAAAATCATTTAATATTTTGTTGCATCAATTGCATCATATTAGGGTACATATTAATCTACAGTCTTTACCCCAATGCAATGACATCATTAGAATTTCATTTGTAGTCATCCATACATTCTTACTTTAATTTACCAATTATTACAAGTAGAATTTTATAATACCATTTTCTTAACAACGAATGAATATGAATACATTATAGCAGGACTACAGGGATAAGAGACTTACCAATAAGAACACAACGAATTTCCATTAGCACGTATTATCGAATTCCTGTCTATCTTGTTTTCAATTTCTCAGGACGGTCAGTACTAAAAGGTGTAAAAGGACTTAGACCAAAGTGATCAGGATGCAACATGCGATGAGAATATAAAAATTTTGTCTGTAGTCTGTCTGTGGTTTTACTGATACTCCGGCATCGAAAAATAGTCACTGGCCTATAGAGTCATATATGGATACTGCATACATACACATGCAAATAAATAAACTCACCATAAAGTAAAAGTTTTATGCACATGTAGATTATAAATGTAATGAAAAGCCTATTAGTAGTCTCAATTTAGCATTAAAATATCCAATGAGACACGTGAACAAGCATATAATAGCATAAGGGTATGGTATGAGTATAGTATACACAATAGTAGAAAATATTCTGCACAGGTAGGTAGGTGGGTACGTAAACAAATTTATTTGCACATGGATAAGTGCAAGTTAAAAAAATACATGTTTATTTTTATTCTAGCTATGCTATAATAATTGGCATCCCTATAAGATTTATGTAAATCAACATATACCATTCATGTACTTGCATTATGTGTATATTATGCTATGTATTTGTGTACTGTACTACTGTTTGTATTAAGTCTACAAAAATTTATCATTGTGACTGACTACCTGGTAGGGTGAGTTTTAATGAATAACAATTAAAGGTGAGAGTGAAGTCAGAAAAGTGGCTAAACTACTTATGATTAAACTATGCAGCCTACACACCGGTTTTCAAAGATTCCATCATCTCCAGAATCTCTCACTCCATCCGATTTGGTTGATGATGGTGTTGAGTTGACTTTACTACTCTGCTACCTACGCTGATTATTATGTTAAGTATGCTGTCCGTAGTAATACTATTATGGACTTTTAAACACACTAATAAGTAACAATGAAACAAGAACGAAATAATATTTGAATGTAGTGTTTATATGAACGAAGAGCGAATCGGCAAATCTTATCTTCAAAGACAGCTAATCAAATAATAGGTAATAATGATATATTTTTGTACGTTCCCAGCATTGCTGAGCATTTGACTGTTAAATATATGGAAAGACCGGAAGGCAATTACAGATGATTATTAAACGAAACGCAGCATAAGCACATCTTTTTGTATGGAAGTAACTGACGTAAGGAAAAATTCGAGCAAACACAACCGGGTACAGAACTTTTCGCGAACCACAAAGACGCAAGTTTGAGCTTAAATCACAATCAGATACATCCCATGTGTGTAAGTGGCACTTATTAATTAAATTACAACTCTGTTGGTATCATCATAATAGGATGTAGATGATTAGATGACCCAAATATTATGGTGAGATGAAAACATTGACTCAGCACCACTTAAGTACACACAATTTGAACACAAACACGACAAATATACTTTATTTCATCATCATTGTTGTGTAAGAAGCCACATATCTACGAAATATGAAAGCAAAAAAAAATCTCGTTGTCCAAATTTCACGATCCCCACCGTGAGCAATCAAATTATCATTACCACTTAACAAGATCAAGATATTGGAAATACTTTCTCCAAGTCTACAAAGTTCAAATTGAGTGTTGTAAAATACAGTTCTACTTGATACAATCCATTTTATTTCGATTGCTGGACTTATGAATAAATAGATTTAAAAGTAGAAGTCTGTGAAATTCCAAAAATGACATGACCAAAGGATTTTTTAAGTTCTTCATTATTCACGAACTATAAACCTAGCCCTATTTTGCAGAATTGTGATATAACAAAACTGATAAATAATAACAATAATGTTTATCTACTAATTGATACGCCTAAAGACATTCACAATACAATGATACACATACACAAGTATCTAACTATTTATTGGTATGCAATTTCATTTTATATCAGCCAGTCGCAATTTTATTGGCAGACTCTGCCGATGAAGAGTAACTAGTACTCAATACTCCTAATTAACATTATACACCGCTAAGTACCTAATTATTAACACGAGTAGGCAGACAACTTATTTGCCAAGATCAGCCCGCCACAGACAAAGCTGTTAATTACACCAACTACTACATACACACAAAAAAACGACATAACCACCACTAAGGGGAGTAAATTAATTAAGGCAGTCGAAATGTAGTGTTTATTTGCCTAAATGTAATCTAACTAAACAATTCCCCATATTATTGGTAGGAACAATTACAATTTTAGAAACATGTCTAAGCAATAATAAGAGCTTCGAAATTAGTTAAACTAAAATGTTTAACACAAACAGTAGTGTTGAAGAGACTACCATAACTTTTATGTAAATATTTACCTAATTGTAAGTACAAAAACAATATGTACTAAAACCTCCGATACCTAATTAACTAAGTTAAACACTAACACTATAATATAAGCAGAAACAAGGAATAATAAACTCAAATCCATTTACAAACACTACAAACGGTTTCTCATAATTATTAATGCTCCGCTTCAGCCTTCAGCCTTTATTTCTACTTTATCCGTCTCCATTGCTTCTTCTTTCTTGTCCTTCTTACCGTCGTTTACCTCACTTTCATCAGCTTCAGCTCCAGCACTGTTATTTCGCCTTCTCTTTCGTGTATTGAATACTCCTTTCTTAGTGAAACGAGGTAACGGTTCAATACCCAAAACTTTGTGAATCTGTCTGAACGCAATTTGCCGCAGTGCAATCTAAAAATAATATTGTCAGATTTTTAAAATCTTTTAAAATGTGTTCCATTTTAGGAGTAATACCAATAACTTACCTGTCCATATGCTGTGATATCTTCCCGTTGTTGCGGAGTTAATCCATTTAAAGCATCAATTGATTCCTTCTCACAAGGATCAAGAAGTCCAGGCCCGGTGGCAAGGATGACTCCAGCAGAAACAACCTCCAAAACAAGTCTTAGCGCTTCTCCAGGACTAATAGGCACTCCTGCACTATTTATTGCTTTCTCGGCAAGAAGTTCTATTGCCTGTTATTAGATAAAAACACGCATAGACGTATTTTAATATAAATTATTATTGCACTTATTTCTATGATTTACATTACTAGGTCTTACCCAACATGACAAAGAATGCCATGCAGCCACACGTTGACATAGATCCCGTAAAATCCGAATGACAATCACGCAACTCTGCAAAGCTGTAGCTCTAGCCTAGATTTTGAGATTTTGAAATCAAATTAATATCATAATAACTTGCAACATTCAGAGAAATAATGGAACTAATTGCACTTGATAATGAAAAGAAGAGAACATTAATCATTGTAAAAACTACATTGTTCAACAGTAGTAGTGAACCTACAACTACGTCAATATTATCTTTCTCAAATGTAACTAACTTACTATATATATAATTTAATTAATATTAACGTTTGAAAAGTGATTTTATATATTTGGAATAAATTGGCAATTTAAATGGCAGGTAATACTGCCACCACCTCAGAATTGAAATGATTCCTTGACTTAAAAACTTTCCAGCCTCATGGCAAACTCATACTTGTATTACCAGCAATTAAAATTTGAAATAAAAAATTACTAATGAATTGATAATAATACTCAACATTTTTAAAATCTTTTAAATTCTTTTAAATTCATAAGGCTGCAAAGGCGTGCTATCGCTCGAACATGTGCCTTAGATCTGATCTTATCCATTCATTTATATTGGGAAATGAAGCATGAAAATCAGATGATTGGTTACGGTTTAATTTTTCAAACCCTATACAAATAGTGCAATGGAAACTTTGTTTTGAAAGGGTAGTTAGAATAAGACAAAGGCTTGAAAAGGTGACAAAAACAAGTCTAGAGCACATGCACACCTGGAACCACTTGGCATGTCGAAGAGCGGCCAAAGCATCTAGGCATTTCTCCTTGTCCAAAAGATCAGGCGGGTCCTTCACCTGAGTTGCTTGGGCCTCTACACTCGAACATTCACACACATCAGATCAGATTATATGGTCATTAACGAACCCATCAACCCACTTTAAGTCACACAGAACTACCAAATAAAGTTAGAACACCATACTACCAACATGTATAATATTCTCTACTCACATAATGTCAACATAATCCTGACAAACATATGAAATCACACATAATACAATTGTTTCTCAAGATTCAAGTAAATCATAAAATTTTACAAATACAATGGTAGATAAAAAACTACATGGACATTAATATTTACGATTTGCTAAGGTGGGATGCGGGTTCGACTCATGATTTAGGTCTGAGTGTGAAAATGTCTAAGGTGGTGGCTATGGTGGTTTACTTTCCTTGCCCTCCAAATTCTCAACATTTTATACTCGTTTTCACAACTCTTTATCGCGTTTTCAATTCTTTTCTTCTTGAGATTGATTGATTCATTTCAGTCGGTACAGAACAGTAGAACATTTTCTGTGACATTCATACTTGACCGGCTCGGCTGAGGTATTAATGTACAATGGTTGATTCATTTAAGCACAGAGCACTTGAAACCCGTTTCATATCGGGAGCACTTGCGGAAAATGAGTTTAAAGATGCGTAGAACCTCAGCAGAGCCCCCAGTTGATCCTCTCCATTTCAATTGCTATTAGAATGGTTACGACGCCATCTCTTCCAGAACAGAATCGGAGTCACTGCAAAAACCACTTGAAATCTCTAGGTTGTGTCCACCACACAAAAATATTATGTATTTTTCCACATATAAACAAAAATACTAACCCATTTGTCACTGAGAATACTTATAGATATATCACTGCGGACGAAAACTATAAATACCACTGCGTTTTCTGAGCTTTTAAGTGGTTTGAACAAGTGTGCAGTTGAATAACACTCGTATCAACTTCAACATGACATATTAATGAAGTATTAACATTACATATTTTCAATCATCTTGAATATGAAACTTTTCCAAAATTGTTATGCAGGCTGTGACCCTCATAACGAATTTTAATCGAAGTATTCAAACAGCATTTTAGATAAACCAACCAACCATGAACCAACCGACCTATGTAGACATTGTTACCTTCCCTATTATTGACATAGCCCTTAATCTTACCACCGGCAGCTTCTAATCCAGCTGTCCTCAAAAGGGGTGACGTCAAAGTTACCGTAACTTCTATTTTTGGTTCTACCGTTGATGACACTATGATCGCTGCGTGTTCTGCTCTCTTCTGAATGTCATAAGTTTCCTCGGGAGCAACAGTCTATTAAATAATTATTATTAGTACAACAACACACGTCGGTAAAAAGCAAACATATTATAATAGCGATAGAATTAACATCATGGTATGTATAAATAATCGTTCGTTTACAAATTAATTCCTAACTTGTGTAAAATAAATTCTCAAGAATTATTTGCTTGACTTGCCAGTAAGTTGTTTATGCCAAAGCACAGACAGAGGTTTAGAGGTTACCTAACTATTTTGAGGATATAATATATAATCTAATAAAAAATTCAGTGATTTACCTGTAATTGCTTAGGTAAGCCATCAGCAACCCGGTTTAACATTGTTATCGTAGGTCTTTCTGAACAGAGGACTACAAGTTGCACTGATCTGTCGCCCTTAAGCAACAGTCCTTTGGCTAAATGACCGACTCTCATTACACCTTTCAAAATTCTGCTAGCTTGGAGTTCCGCTTCAGATTTAGCAGGAGTTTCCCTTTAATTAAAACGCAAGAATGAAATTGAAGCACTACATCACAAAGATTCACAAAAAAACGTTTTAAAAGCAGAACACTTACGCTCCTTCCTCTTGCTTTACTCCATTAACTTTTTTTGCATCTGCATCAGCAAAATGATCCGATACAAATTTTAAAGCCTTTTCAGTATTTGAAACAATTTTCTGAATTGCATGCAGTTCTTCCTCCTTAGGATAAATTTCTGCATGCTTGGCCATTACATGGCGATCTTCCATACTTTCTGGCCGACGTATCAACGGTGGAATGAAGAACAGAGGGTTAGGACCGCCATACTAAACAAAAAGGCACAATTTTTATAAACGCTTTAAAGATAATTCAAAAACTATTAAATTAGGTATTTACTGCAGGTCCAGGTCCAAATCCTCGTGGTCCTACAGGGGGAATAAGAGGAACAGGGGGACCTCGGGGAAACCTGAAAGACATTAAAGAATGTTAAAATACGCCAAATACATTTATTTTTATATTAAAAGTAATTTAGCCAGTCTCAAAGGAATCATTATTGAAAACATTTCCTCAGCCGGATTCAGACAAGTCAAAAATGGAGAACTAAAACGAGGATACTAATCGAAAAAATTGTAAAGCTATAAAATTTGATTTACGGCTCTTGTTGCCCCCTTCGTAAAGTGGTGTTACGAGCGGATCGTCTTTCCTCAATTTTCTTCTGCCTACTTGATGGTTTAACGTCTACTACTAAATCGGGATTTACTTTCTTCTTATATTGCAAGCGATGGCGTCTTCCCTTCATATGCATTTCCTTGGCATTTGGGTCGTTGAAACGACACTCACAAAGCTTGCAATTGAAAGATACGACTTTTCCTGTGACAAAAATAATGTAAACACATAAATAAACAGTAATAGTAATTAAGTAATTAAGTATATTAACAAATAAACCCTCAAAGTAATTTTAACAGCATTGGCAGTTTTGAGACTTTGAGTTTGATAATATCTATTATTTATTATCTATTCACCTTCATCGCTGCGTACTTCTTCAATGTAATCCTGTCCTACTGGTTGAATGTCTTTTTCTACGTATTCTGCTGATTTCGAAGCGTCTGTACTTTGCTGAACTTGTGACGTGCTATTTCCAGTGCTGGCAACTGTAGTCGAATTTGCAGCTGCTGGGTATGTAGTTGAGATTTGGGCAGTAGCTTGATCGCCATTGGTGTCCGCAGTAGAATTAGCATTGGCACTAGGAGCGTATCGATCAAAATCCGTTTTAGGTCCAATGAAATTAATTTTAGGAGTGACTGGCTTTGCGAATGATGTCGTTGTTGCACTAGCATTCGTTTGTTGGCTATTAGATGCTGACGAATTAGTGATTGGAACCTGTTTCAAAACCGACCCTGCAGATTGAGTCGACTGTTGTTGAGCAGGAGTACTAGTTGCTGGAGAAGCAATCACTGTTGGATTATCTGATGGAATAGGCTTTCCTAATTTTGTGTGCAATTTCAGTACCTATTTACAAAAAATATGCAATATATTTACACGATTGTTAATGCAACACAACACGAAATACAAAAAAAAAGTTCCTAAATAAGGATCATACCTTTTGATGCTTTGCTCCTCTAATATGAGCAGCATATGCATCACCTCCAGTACAAGTAACATCACACAATTCACAGCGAAGCCCTGCTGGACTACCTTTGGAAACTGTCGGAATTCCTGCTTTTTGAGCAGCCTCTTTTTTCTTGTGCTTCTGACCTTCTAAATGCTCTTTGTATGTCTGAAATGGATAGGAATTATTAGAATGGTCAATGCTTGCGTTGAGACACCTTACACATTGCAATTTGGCCACTTTCTTAAACTTACTTGGGGTCCAGCACAGCTGATTTTACAAACATCGCAATAATGTAATGCTTGAGGTTTTGGTGCCGGTCTCGGTCCCTTCAGTTTATTCATATGGTGACCAGGAGTTCTTTTGTAGCCAAGTCCTTGACCTCGTCCAGCCCCGCTCGAACCTCCTTGGGCATAAGCAGTCACTGCATTATAAACAGCAGCATCATAATTTGTAAAACCGGTTGCTGTAATTGTAAAACGCATTACGTTAGTTCGCCATACTTTTAAAATTAATATAAAATATTAATTTCAAAAATATGTCCAAACATTCCATGAATATGGCTTACACTTTGTAGCGGGCTGTTGTTGGGTAGTAGTTTGATGATTAAATCCAGCGTAAGATGAACTAGTTGAACCAGCAGTATTTGCGGAGTATGATGGATACGCAGTTGATGTAGCAGCAGGTCGGGCAACTGCTGGAGATTTTCCTGTTGTTATAGGTGTTGAATATGTTTGTTGTTGTGTCTGCTGAGGATAATACGATTGAGCAGCTTGAGTCGCTTGACCGGCAGGACGAGTATAGCCACTGATGACGTAGGAATCTGCAGTATATGCTTGAGTTTGCTGGGGAGGTGCAGCAGTGTTGGGGGGTGGTGTATGTGTATATTGTTGCTGAGCAGTTGCATAACCTTGGTTTGCCGGTTGTTGTGTAGTATATTGATTTCTAAAAGCAAAAATTAAAATGTTTTACTTTACTGTGTCAAAATCAAGTAACTACAGCATTCATGTAGATGAAATCTGATCTGCAACTTACGTATACTGGGTACCCCCATGGGTGAAACCATAATAGTTGTTCGTGGCCATTTTCAATTATAGAAGACTATAGCGACGTCTCAATTGTCAATATAATCTGCCTTCAACGTTCTAAAATAAAATAATAATCATAATACATAATAATATGACGACAATTATCATTCAGATGTCAGAAGAAAAGAAGAACACTGCATTCTCATTCATTAGTTGCACATTTCACATACAATAATTTATTATGAATTACCTTTTCTCCTTGACCACAATTCAACACAACAGCAGCCAACTGGATTTTGAAAATGTTGGTTGATGGATGCAAGCTGAAATTGGGAGAAAAGATAATTAATATCACGTCACACGTACTGAACTGACTGAAGTAAATAACTTAAAAAAATGCTTAAAATCTAAATGATTACTTATATAAAATAAATACTGAATATTAATACTACTAAATACATACAACATATATTATATACTTATATAAATACTAAATAAATATAAATATTACTAATAAAGGGAATATTACCGATGACCGAAAATGAATTTTCTTTGAAATAATGCTGAATGTTCCCAATCCGAAGTAGCCAAATATATATTATTTGCAATGTTTATTGTAGATGTTTTGCACTATTGCACAAGGAAGTAATTTTTTTTAATTTTTACCCAATGTGCAGCTTACAGCTCACTTTAAAATATTTGTTGGCACTCGGTACCGTCACCGTCCAGTAGTAGTGTGAAGGTGGAGTTGCAGAATTCGAAGAAAATTCAAAACACTTCCGTACTACACTTGTATTTTTTAATGATGATGGTGACTGCAAAAGTCCTTGTACTACTATACCGTATTCGCACAGACAGCACAGCTCTAACATTTCATGTTGAAAATGAGCGTCTAAATTCTAAATCTATCGTAGCATCGAACCGTGTACGTGTGTAGTATTGTAGTCGTAGTAGTGGTTTTAGAAAATGCGAGAAACGAGCGAAACGACAGCAACGACCCTGGCGATTTTATTTGTCCTTTGAAAATTGTGTCGACCAAAGGAAGGATCCTCTCCATGCAAAATATACTTTAAGCTTTGCTGGCATCTTTTACCGGCTTTCGGTCTAGGTCTAGTCATCATTCTATTCTTCGTATTTCGTATTCGTAATTCGTATTAGCTAGGTGCGCACATCACACAAACCACAACAACTTGCATTGCATTCGATTTGAAGTCTTTTCTATACTCTTCTCTTCAGTGCTCTGCAGCTCTTCTACTCCTTCCCTGCCTGCTATCAAAGAATAAAATATGGGAACTTACCGCACTACTGGCCGCTTCGCTTAATCTAAGAATAA
>JABASH010001651.1:0-24627 GCA_019776445.1 Tomocerus maximus | reverse complement strand
AAATGGTTACATTTCCTTAATCTAATTATTTTAAGGGTTATTAGCGGAGTACTAAGGATATCCTTTATTTTACACAGTAGTTACACATTCATGCATCAATAAATAATTAATGTCATTTCTGTTTTTTATCAAAGAATAAAACAACATCATCAAAAATTATTGTTTCGTACTTGGCCACACTTATATCTATAGGAATACTACAATAAACTACATAGGTACACAAATTGTTTCTTACAAAATACAAGTAGATAATTTGACTATGACCAGCCTTCTGTGAAGTAAAGTTTTGAATGTGAAGTAAAGTTTTGAAACTCAGGAAAAAGTACTGCTGGGTAAAATTGTTGATGTAATACATGCAAATTATAAAATGTTTGACTCAATATTTTTCTGTGTATATGATACAAAGTTCAACATATAATGCTGATATGAATAATAGTATAGCCTAATTATTACTTTCTGTTCTCCTGTGCCAATCTTTATTTTGTTATTGAAACCAAACAAATGATTGTTTTCCTGAATATAGTTTCCATTTCGTTTTACTGTAGCAAATGTGGCAAGTCCATGGAATTTGAGGATAAAATACTATCCTTTTAGCATGAGATACAGTAGGTGTTGCATTATCAATGCTATAGCATTATAGAAATTAGCGTTTAAATATCAATAACAGTGCCGTTGGGTTTTTACTGCCAGAGTATTTTGCATATTTATAGAAGAGACGATTTCGTGAAAACATCATAAAATTTAATCGACGATTAATTTTTTTTTACTTTGGCAAATAATAAATTTGCGCAGTAAAATATGTAGACTCAAAAAAAGGCCAAAAAATAATATCAATTATTTGTTCAGATCAGGTATGAGTACAAATGAAACATGTTTAGCAGTTATACATAAATCTGAAGTAGACCGAAAGCTAAAAAAACTTAACTTGTACTTGTAAACGAAATGAACCTCACACATCAATTAGTTGCTACTTATTAAAATTTATGTGTGGCAGCTAATGATAAAAATTAGAAATTTTATTCAAAAGAAGATAAGAACATTAAATAAATTTGCTTATCATTATGTATACTTAGGATGAAATATAGTACGGATGTGTGGAAGTAAGTGGGGAGAGGAGGGATAGCAATTTGCTTTGGCGAACATACCTAGACAATGTAAATCGAATAAGCAAAGTACATACGCTTCGTTACAATATTTGATAAAATGATGGTATTGCGAGGTAAGAATTAAGTAAGGTATGTCTGAATAATAGTTTTGTACTTAATAATATTACTCTTTCAAGTTCTTTCCTTAGTTATCAATGTGTGTAATGTAATTACCTTCAAGTTCATCGTTCCAATAAAAATTAATAAACCCAAATTATAAACGTCATGATCATGATCTCCTCGTTTCGTCTTTGATGGTTTATGTGTTTCTCAGCTCTGATTCCGTCAGGGAGGTCCGCCGCTTCGCACACCTTCTCCCTATATTACTCAAATCCAGCTACAACTCTTTTCCATAGTCAAACCAATCCATCACTAACATTACTATTAAAGTTTGAACGCTCATGATCATGTATTCAATGTTTCGTGTCTCCCAAGATGTGTTCTCGAAATATGTTCAAAATACTGGATATTCCTTCAAGCGTGGGGGTCTATGTGACATTTATAGTTCCCACTAGAATCCAGCAGTGTTTTGTCAATGTTTTTAAATTCTGGCCTAGTATTTTCGAAAATTTTCAATTTAGTAGTTTAATATTAGTCTTTAGCATGACATCTATACCATTCGGCTAAAAACATAGAATATTGGACGACTTATGACGATTCGTTTTTAATTTAATTTTAATATTTTGAACCATATTTTCAAACTTAAACTTAGGCCTAATGTAATGACAAGGCTACTAATTCAAAAGCATACAAATTCATATTTTTTTGATCAATACTATGGCGAATAACCCATTACAAAACTAAATGTACAAAAGTGGACACAAGGACGGAAAATCAAATAAGGCGCCCATAAGATTTTGCCAGTAGATAGTCTATAAGTATAATGTGTACCAATTACCGTAAGAAATTGTTAATGGAGAGACAGGTAGACGGATCAGACATTTTCAGGCGATATTTAGCGATGATTTCGTAAGACTTGTTTTCATGCATTGTTGGTTGGTTTGAGCACTGGTTAAGGCTTGGCTAGTGATATCAACATAAAACAGAAAGATGTTCTCATGATGCATAAGCACACATAAAACACATAAAATAAAGAAACATTACATGAGGATAGTGTAATAGCAATCATATCATAGAATTATATTTGACAGAATACTGAGAGCATATTCTGCCCTTTTCTCTGCATTTCACATAACATTACATACAACATAATTCATTCTTCCATTTAGCAGCCATAAGAAAGATCTCCATGGAGTTTACTTACAGATACACAAAAGCAACAGAACTTCCTAAATCCCTAATGCTCAATGAATGCTAATCATAATCATAGACCAGATGCCCCTTCATCATTGAAAATTCTCCTGCCTACACGATTACTATTTATTATTGCCATTCATTACCTTGCCTCCCAGTATCCACTTTCATCAATTTCAGTCTCTAAACTCACTCACTCCACTCCAATAAACTTCATAAATATCATTAGTCATTTCATTATGGATACATCCACGTACAGACACTTTGCTCGCATACATAATATACGTGTCTTGAAAACTTCAAATTATACAAGTATTTATGTACATTACTTATATAGTTATGTGCGTAGTTATCTTCACAAACCAAACTCTTCAATTACAAACCAATATGCAGTTCATACCAATTACAATCCCAGGCTAAATGTAAGTCCAATACAAAACAGGTATGCTGTAGAGAAACATGGTACCTGATCAATTCTCTATGTTACATTTGTATTTAAATCAGGGTGGAAGAATTCTCTGTGAGATACTACCCAATTATTTCATCCAAAATTCTTCCTTGAAAATTATTTTGATTCGAATCAAAGAATTAAGTTAATATGCTACGAGATGATTTTACAATTTACGAATAAAATAATATTTCAATAAAACTTTTTCAGTAAATACAACGCTATAATCAAAGCAATTCCAAATAAACGTTTTACGTCTTAAGCCTTTGTTGATTTATCCATTGGAAATAAGTTCACGTCATTCAGACACATGAAGTAGATCGGAGTTTCTATGTAGTGCATCCAACACTCTTCTGACTCAGAATTCTTAATTCACATAAAAAATCCCCAGCAATAGCAATAAAACTTAGTGTGGGTCCTCTAGGTCAAAGTGCCTGAAAGAACACGACTTAGTTCGGCCATAATATTCATATATTTAGCATAAACATTCCATTATCATTATCTAAACTAGACCTTCCTTTCTATCCTCTTTTCTTATTATTGCCCTCGTTTCTCTCTTTTCATATCGTAGACTAAAACAGTTTATTTTTTATGTCAGGTACCCTCTCATTAAATGTTTGAACACAAAGATCTCACCTTCAATCTGTTCCACTCTGACAGCTTTCAATGTAATAAGGATTTAATCCATGCATTAATTTTGCTTTCCCTTTTAATTGTGCTTAAGTCTTCATTTCCCTATAGCCCAGTTTTCTACTTTCATGTATCATTAACATTTATTTCATCATTGGAATATTGGCCACCGCATTCTTTTAAATTGTAACTATGTGGTTGTATTTGAGATATAATAGTGGCATGACAATTCCTCTACAATTTTAACCCACCCACGTCATTTCACTAATTGAATGAATTTTAATTACTCTTATTTCTACATATTATTACGATGATCATCAGAGTTTTGGATCCTTCTGGTCTCTCATGTCTTTTATGTTCTGCAAAGTTAATATAGTAAAATAAGCAGGGAAATTGCTTGCCATTGGCCTTGTTACACTTTCGTAATTATAACTCAAAAACTCTAAAGATTGCTGTGTGCAGTTACGTCTATTATGACTACTCATCTTCATTTGTTTTTCCTTGAATGACATTATATTGCGGAGTTTAGGGACAATTAAGATGTACAAAGCAGATCGTGCCTAAATTGTATAATCATAAAAGCTGCATGCTTTGGATATAAGTACTACTAGAACCAGTTACGTTATAAGGGCATACACAACACTAACAGGCACCTAACTAAATGTCTGTACTTATATACCCGTGCTTATCAAACGAGTACGCTTACGCTGCACGAGTTGAATAACACCATGCTTTAAGGGCTTGTTTTTTACAGAAAGTTTAGTGGGTCGAATCTGTAGAGATAACATCCTATTTCCAAAATTCAAATTAATGAGTGATGCATCGCAATGATAACTTCAAAGTTTTCAGAGTGAACTTAATTTCCTCAGTTAACTTAATTTGCCTTCCAGTTTCATGTTGTTCACCTTTGACAATTTACTTAGGTCCCAAATATAACCTGTGTGAACCCCGTCTGCGGGTTTTTACGATATTGGCCAACTTTTTACTCTTCTCTGTTGAGTAGGTACTTGATTTTATTAGTCGAGTGTCCAATGCTCACTATCACGAACTACAGTATCAACTGCATATTAATTTGGTAAGCTTAAAACATAAAAGTAATAATCTAGCCGAAGACAGGGTAGACAGCCTCTATCTATTAACCTCACTTTATTTATTTTCAGCATTAGGTTTCAATTATGCTTTCTTTTGTGTAAGCGCCCTATGATGAATTTTTAAAACAAGATAACTGTAAAGACTGTCGAAGTTTTAAATATCAGAAAATAAACTATACGGTGTGGATTCGGATACGATGTGTTTGGTATTCTTTAAGTAATTATTACTAACTTATGGTTAAGTGCTTCATGTCGTTGGTGTTATTCATAAGGTCAGCATGTGCAGTGCATGTACTCTCTTCTGTCTTCATCGAAGATATGGTAATACCAAAAAAATTATTCAAGCTTTTGGAACTCGTCTACTTTACTGCTGCTACTCGTCGTGGCGTCTACTGCGTAATAGCTTGCATACAAATTAGAAATGGAATTACAAACAATTATTTGATCTATCTCTCTAATGGTTTGTCACAAAGAAAGGAGTTCTCAAAGAATATTTAAAAAGGAAATGGGTCTGCTTTTACATCTTGGAATACAAAGTTTGAAGTCTAAGAAACGAAGACGCCTTAAACAACGAAACAAACTTTGCAAATAACAAACTTTCTTTTTCTATGAATTTCCATGTCAGTCAAAGACACGCTTTTTTGTGTCAATCTGGTATGATAGGAAAGAGAGTATCAATTCACTACTTACTTTCGTTAAATCTTGTATCTCAAGATAAAGGATGCTATTATGCTTGCTATTCTTCGTAGACTAGATCAAATATTGGATTATGTCAAACAAATCAAAGAGCATTATACCAAAACAGAATAGAAAATAACAAAAAGGAACATGTCAGCTTAGCGGACATCCGCTTCCAATAGCTTTGTATAAAGAGCTTTACAATTACAAAATACGGTTTACTTAAAGATCCCTTCCATGCCATACGGTCAAGTCTGCACCCAATAGAAAATAAAGGTGTAGGTAGCATTTGCGCAAGCATATTTTTTAAATGCACTATATATTTCAGCTTCCATAAAATTGATCGATGAAATGCCATTTTTATCCATTTACATGAAGTCAAAACATTTATTATTTAGTTTTTATGCACGTAACTGTGGCTGTCACATTTAACGAGTAGCTACTGACAATAATTAACAGTTTGAAAGTATTTGTTGATATGATTGATAATAAAGTATACAGTTAATTATTGGGCATTTCCATTAAGGTTAGGTTAGGTTATATAAAAATATAAAAATTTACCTTCCTTTGTGTATTCAATTTAATTTAACTTAGCTACAATTGAACGCATTGGTATATATTATCTGGTAGTTTTCTAGTACCTTTGCAGAGATGAAAACATTTTAATATATGTATGCTAAAAAAATTAACTCTAACAGAACGTTTCCATCCATTAATGTCCTAACTAGCTACTTTGTCCATTTTTGTCTCCTTTCGTTTACTTCAAGTTTTTTGAACTACAGTTAGGAGCAGCGAAGTTTGATTTTTTATTGGTTATAGAGTACAGTACACTTTAATCTAGTAAAATATCGACTTTGTCGACAAATTGTTCATGAAGGTCATCAGTTGGTTATTTGTGAATTCATTTATTGCAATTAAAGTTACGAATTAAAATAGCTAAATTTTAATCTACAAAGTCAAACATCTACCATAATATAATAGTACCTATACCATTTCTGTATGAAGATTTGTAACAAAAGCTTTTGTCTATGCTATTCCGCTATAATTACAAAGGGGCACTATAATTATCACTAATGAGGGTATGAACATTGTTTGTGTGGAGGATATTTCTATTTCACTTTGACATCCTGAACCATAGTAGATTCATCTTAATAATGTTTGCTGCAATGAAAATGATACTGTGGAACTGCGTAGTACTTTTGCGATGATTCGTCATTTGCTCTTATTGCTCTCGAACAACTCCAGTAGTATTTTATTTACGTACAATGATTGCTATCCCAAGAAAGTAAAAGCAGGTAGCATTAGTCTGAGTACTTGTGTTCCAGAGAAAAGAAGTAAGCTTAGCTCTGACGTACACAAATAAATAATGTAGGTATTGTACATTTGTGTTCTCCAGTCAGTGCGATTTATTTACTACTTCTCTTGTTACTCGTCAGCCAGTATAATCTACTTCCAAACGAATAACAAAAAGCTTTTTATAGAACATTAAGATAAGAATAAAAGATTCTCTGGGGAATCATAGAAAAGAAGAGGAATGAAAAGAAAAAAAAACTAAATACTCTTTAGGGGAAAGGATTGACGGTAGGTAAATAATATTAAAGTGTACTAGAACAGTACAGAAGCGCAGAGTATAATGTCGGCATGCCGAAAACTATTTTTCAATGAGCATGCCGTAAATACCGTAAACTACCTAAGTATACAGTAATAGTACATATTAAGGCTGTACAATGCCAAGAAAGGGAAGCTTACATGTAATTACAATGCAGATTTATTTGGTTGCATTCTGTTGCCTCGACTTGGTCTCATTCCTGTCGATACATCTCAAATTCTACGATAGCCACGAAGACAATACCTCAAAAAAAACAATATGTGGGGGATCTTATGGAAAGGAATTTTCAAAATTCAATTTCTGTCTCTAACTACAAAGACTGTACGGCTAACATGGAAAATATATCGATAAACCCTTTTCATAAGATCCAAGTTTGAAGATCACATTTTTTACCTTGTCGGATACTGTGGCTATAGTAGAACGGGAGATAAATGGTAATGAAATTTCGAAAATGAGCTAACAGGGTAATAGAAAAATGTTGTAAAGTAGGTGCAAGCTTCCCTTTTCTCATGGTGACTAGTACGGCATCTTGTAGAATTTGAGTTTTGGCAAACTCGTGACGAAACACCTTAATTAAGTTTTTAATTTTAAACTTATGTCTGTGTATTTTAGTATTAAGCTGAGTAATTTTAATTCCTAAAATTTTACAATAAAATTGCTTATATTTAGTGAAATAATGTTGTCTGTGAGATTATTACTTACAATCTGAGAATTGGCGAATAATGCAGTTTATTATCAACACAATTGAAAACTGCTGCTTATTTTGTCTAAAAATTAATTTGCGGCATTTACGGTATGCCGTAAACTAAAATAAATTTGTCCTAAATTCAATTTACGGCCAGCGGCATTTACGGCACACTCCATGCTCTGGAGGAGCGTAACCAGTCGGGGACAGGAAAGGGTGGTCGGTGTACAATGTCTATTTATTTTACTATTTATAGTGGGCAATTTACATCTGTCAATTACATTAGCCAATACACATTTGCCAATAATTTCCCTAATTACATCTCAAATATTATCATGATCTTAAATACCTATAATGCTTTATTTTATGATAAAATGTTGCTGTGATTATTTTTCCTTTAGGAGACTGTCCCGGATGCAATTCTACAGGAGAAATGAGGATTTTGTGTTTTTCTTTGTAAAAGGATGATGGGTGAAAGCAAATGTGAAAAGGACTGCTATTTTTGGTGCTGTATCTGTAACGTAACTGATTGTCGCAGTGAAATCCGTGGGTTTTGTCTTGTTTAATAAACAGCGTAGTTTAGGTGTTTATTTAGGAGGTACAATAGAAAGCAGATGGAGGAAAAGCGTGTGTAGGTGGCAGGAAGTGGAGAGAGCAAGAGACAGGAACGGGAATAGTAGGAATCGATCTGATGAAGAGGAGGCGCATGCGATGAGCACTGGGATGAAAGCTCGGAGAAATGTGGTGAAAGATGATGAGAAAGTAATGCAGCAAGGGAGCTGTGTGTATGAAACGGTCTAGTTTGCCCAGGCTAAAGCAGGAATTCCGAATCCCCAGTTGGAAGAGAGAATTTTGCTTGGTTTGTCCAAAGGCACGACACAGATTCATGCACTGCACAAGAAATCCGAGTTACGGAGCGGAACGAAACCAATCGATAGCTTTCGCAAATCTTCCATATTAGGTCGGCCCATCTTCTCCAAGATAAGAGTTGTGCTCCCTCAATCATCTGTTTTATTTCGTTTTATCTTTTAAAATACCTGGACAAATCTCTCTCGTTTGGCAAATTAACAGACAGACAATCATTACTTGGCCATGGAGCTCTGAAGACAAGTCTCACCCCGTCAGCCCAGTCATTTCGAAGACAAAAAACTCGTCGCTGCATGCTCCTCCACGGCTCTCTTTCCTCGCCCATTCCGAACACTCCGAAGCCCACTCGTGTTTCCTCATTTTTGCAAAAAGATAGCGATCGTTTACTCAGTTGGCGATAAACAGTGAATTTGGAGCAGACAATTAAATAGAAAGTCTCCTTCCCTTAGGCCCACTTTCTTTAATTTCTCCATTTTGTTTTCAAGAGTTGGTGAAAGTCACTTAATTCCATTAGCCAAGTGCTAAAATTCTGAGCGCATTATTCACTCCATAAGCTGTTTCTGTTGTTCCTATACCCTTGTCAGTCTGTTGATTCAGTTGATTGGCACAATACACACACAGTCGGAAACAGATAGAAAACCCAAGAGACGAGCAACCAGCACCTGACTCAATTTCCATTTTTGGATCTGAAAAGCCAACTCTTATCTCAAGTAAGTCAATATGCATGCATCATATTTCTGCTCTGCACTCGTGTGAGTGCTTGTTTTTAGCACTTTTTAGCAGATTGCATTACCTATTTAATTGCATTTAGTAATGGAACTACTGGACTTCAATGAGTACCATCTGTACATCTCGCTGTGCATATTAAACGTTGTAGGTTGTATTAGTCGTGCAAGTGGGACTACTTCTAGGTACCTATTTATTCACAGGCAATGTACTCACAGGGTAATCACTAATTAAAAGAAGTACATATAAAGTAGATATATTCTCAGATAACATTAGAAGGTGTGCATTAAATAGAATTAAATAGTCTGCGTATTATAGATAATGTGTTGGATTAAAAATTTAATACGTGTGTGGTAGCCCATAAATATTGACAGTGAGCTCATTTGAGAGAGCATATCTGGAAATGCTATCAGGTTTGTATAAATAAATCCTTATGGTAATTCATTAGCAGTGATATTACGTATGTAGGCATTGGTCGTAAGTGGCTGACTGCGACTATTTATTTCCTCTACGTGGAAACCTATTAAATATAAATCAACTTTCAACTAATACATAGAACGGACATTACCATAGAGGAGACGCAGACGCACGGATATAATAGTCAAGAAGTTAAGAATCACGTATTAAGTACAAATAGTAAGTACTTATCAAATGCATGTACTTACTGAAACGAGTGCGGTCAATAATAAATGAATTTACTCCAAGTTGAACAATAAGAGTCTGATAAAATAAAACGAGAAGTGTTGTTTGTGCACATTTAGAGCAGTTAATTCATATATAATTTCCAAACGGCAGTGGAGCAAAGAAGACCACCTTGATTTCATGGCAGAGGGAAGCCAGGGCAGAGTCATCATCTTATTGTTTCTAATGTTTCTAGTTTCTTATCTATCATTCACTACCACTCCCATTCCGACTTTTTAACTCATTCACTTCACTTTCGCCTAAACCTATTTCTAGCTTTTAGCGCTAATAAAACATTAGTGAATCCTGTCCAGTAGCACTCATTCTGCTCACTCATCTGCCTTATCTAACTACTTACACACAGTCCACGATTTATTATCCCAAATGATATGTACCACTGATACGCATAATACTCTCTGTCTCAATGCATACATTACTTTTACTTATCTTGTTTGCTTCTGTCCGTCCGCAGTAACGAGTGTAATAAAAATAATAAACTCGAGCGACGAATAAAAATTATCGACACAGTCCAAAGAAACCATTTGGCATATACGCTATTCCTAAGTACATAGACATAATATAGCATCCGTCTCGGACTTACACACATACTACTGTCTCCCTAATACAAACCTCGATTGTATGTGCAGGGTGACCTAATATGTATTTCCCTTCCTTATATAAATCAATCTGAGATAATAAAATCTTGTAATTAGTATTTCCTATTTATTAAAGTTGGCCCTGCCAACGACCCTGTCAAATCTCATTTTCACTAACAATTGAATTTTTAATTTCCCAATTATTACTAGATAGAATATACTCATAAATAATTCGATTACTTGTAGAGTTTCCTTTTCAACTTCAAATTGCAATCAAAATAAACCTTGTTTCAGTTTTTTAAATCAGAAACTTTTGATCAACCTCATTCGAAATTTAAATTTTTTCTGAGACCTAAAAGATTGAGTGTAAAGAAGGTGTAAACTAGCATCTAATCCATATGAAAATAGCTGTAAAATAGAACATTATCTCGAAATAATTTAATGAAAACCAAAAATTCAGCCTGACAGATTTTTCAAAGGATTTTAAACCCGTACAACCGATTTTTAGAGTACCAAGGTTATAAAACCGTAATGGAGATAACTTTCTATCGTTCAATTTACTAGACACAATTTGTATGAAGCTTAGTCTACATTGATCGATGGTAAAGCTACAATTTTGCTGACCCTGTGCATGGGATATTATATATTGGTATGCAATGCCTGCAAGACATGCTAATACACACATCCTTTCATCCAGTAATGTTATAGGCGACTATTGCATGTACCTATGTCAGCGTAGCTATTACACACATTATAACGTTGGTATATTAATTATTTCAATGATTAAATTTTTTATCCCGCTTATAATAATAAGCTAAATAAGTATGCACACATAATTATAAATTCATGAAATACTTATCTCATGCTGATGATGGATTGTTTACTATTGACACGAATGTATTATTACCAAAATCATTAAATCGCTCTGTATACAAGGAGTAACTAGTTCTATTAAATTGCTACCCATTTCAATCTTCACAGCGATGTTTCCATAGAATATTCCAAGTTTTAAAACTGTTAAGTGCCTCGGTTCTAAGTGGGTAGAGTACAAAGTGAAATACCATTAAGTATGAGAGGCAATTTGCTACATGCACATTAGTATTCAGGTTATTCAAGTTGAGAAAGTACGTTTCCACTTGTACATTCCAGCACTTTACACTGTCAAGTACTAATAATAAGCGTGTACTTCTATTTAATTCTGTAATTATGCTTAATGCTGTAGGCCAAGTATTTCCAAAATTCAAAAGTTCTCGTTAGACTTAGAGAGAGGAATGGAAATTTTTATTGTACGCTCGATTTGTTTGGAAGGGAATGAAGTATAGTAATGAGGTGGGATGAGGAGTCTGTTATGTAATATGCAAGTAGTATACACGGGTACCTATCTACTGTAAAGGAGGTTTCATATCCTACACGGATGCGTATTAATTCCTTGTTATACAACTGGAATATACCACTTACAAAGAATAATTGAGGAAATTTTATTGCTGTTTCACACACTTGTCTTGTGCTACTGAACGCCCTCCCACTTATGCATGAATTTTCCCTTCCTTTCTATAGTATCAATAATTTATGTTTGCAGAAAATTGTCCAGTAAGGTATTTGATTATTTATTAGTGTCTGCGTACTTTACAACTGCACTGAACCCACACACACACCTACCTAACACTTACTACAGCTATTAATATGTACGTGTAGCCAACCAGCAGGATGTATAAATTCAATTAAAGGTAGTTTTGCAGAAAAATTGCAGATATTCTTTTGGCTAATTGATTTTGCATGGAGTTTCATGCATCACATGCTTATTATTGCATCATATGCATAATAGATTAAACTGAGATACCAAATAGCAAGCAGGAAAACATTACAGACAATGACCAGTAATGACTACAGTAAAGTATACATCATTATAAATGCACTCGTATGTGATATCAGAGGTGGCAATAACATTATTCAGATGCTATAATCCCTTGGTATAATTTTCAATTAATACATTTTTATCTAACAATAGGAGAAAGATGGTTGGGAGCAATCTGACCAATGTCATCAAAACGAAAACATCCGGATTCTTGGCCACGTAAGTTTGTCTTAGAAAATATATCGTACCTATTGCATTTCACACAGTCGGCATACGAATTAAAAAGTAGTGCATATGAATGCAGTCGGAATGCGATAGATTTATTATTACCAGACCATAAGATATCGAAACATGCTCCCTTCATGAACATTTTTTAAGGTTAAAATCAACATCCGAAGACGAGTATTAAATAGGTACTTACCAATTTACAATTACATCTTACACATGTAGCTACTCATCAGTACGCAACAGAAATGTTAAAACACTTATTACGTGAAATAACTTTAATTCCCTTATCAACAGAACACAACACGTCCGTACATTCAGTAGATGGACAAGAAAAAGGGTTTAAGTTTAAGAAAATACAAGTAGCAAGCATTAAAATCTTAATAATTGCATTTTGTTAGCAGTGATATTTGAATTAGATAGCAATGTAATGTACATAAAGACTGTAAAGAAAATTCTGTAGCGTGACGGTTGTATTTTGTAAGTCTTGCCTTGCTAGAATTTGAAGTCTCTCTCACACTCGGAGAGCACGTAGCAATTCTATAATATGTTTCATTGTAACCGAACGCTCGTCTAACCAGTAAAATCTCTCAGTTAAGCCTTTTCGTGAATTCTTGTCGCGAACGAACAAGTTTAGAGTTACTGGGTACGATGTTAATTATTAGATTAGATAAGAAACATCACGCTAACTGCTTCGACATTCGAACTAGCTGTATTACAATCCTCAACCAGCCTAGCAATACAATAAGTTACAAACTATATAATAGAACAAAGAATATATACCATTCAACAAATATATGCAATGTACATAAGCATCTCATCACAGAGTTCTCAAAAGTTACACTCTAGACGAATAATACACAGGTAGGTATTACGCAAGTAGTACATGCCCGTTGCTTACAGATATAATTTTCGCTAAAATCGTAGTCGTATAGTATTACTAGTTACGTATTGAGCCTTTAGTGGTAGATGATGCTGTTTGACGGTTGCCTTTTGTTGTACCTTAAGATATTAATTGCATTAGGATAAGTTTAAATATTAGTATAATAAGTTAGAAGCATCTAATAATTATTTAGCGAGGCCATGAGAGGATATCATGCGAGAGACCGGAGGAAAGCAATAAGTACAAAGCTCTTTAGCATAAGGGAGGTGAAGTTTTTAAAGTTGATTGCATTAGTTAGTTTTTCGTTGTATTACTACATACTTAAGTTAATGTACGTACTACTGATTAGCGTGTCGTTAATAAGACTGCTAAAAAGCCGTGCCGGTTGTTTGTGGACTTGTTAACTTTTCTTAAGAGGGCTCTTCTTTATTCTTTTCGCCGTTTCTGTATCAATGCTATAAGAATTGTACATATATAAGATGTACTGTTAATTTGACTCTTTCGTTTCTTGGTTTAGCCAACACACCGTAGTTAGTGGTCTTCAAATAGGGTGGCTATTTAGTGTTTTTGGTTGGTAGATGGTTACTCTACTTTTACTTACCTGAGCATACACATAGAGATAACATATTAGTATGGGCGCTTGTTTTATTTATGTTGATACTTATCCCTGGCAAATGGATGGCAACTTTCTTGGATTAATTCAATAAAGATTCTCACTAATGTACTTATGTATGTAATAATTTTCAAAGGGCACACCTGTTTTGTCTCGCTTGTTTGTAGTTTTTACCGACGGACACGGACAATCGTTATGGCATGATGATATATGTCTGCAATAGAGAATACTACACACATTTCATGCAAAGAAACACATAAATCCTTATAACTATACACACAATACACGTACATATAACAGCTGCTTCCTCATGCTTCAAAGATAAATGAAAACTTTCATACCTAAGAACATAATCTAATAATAAAAATAATAAATGGTTCATGAATTACCAATTTATTGGCTCTATTCTGTTGCGGCAATTAAATCATGTGCTTTCAACTTACAGAAAGGTCCAATATGAGGAATTTGGAATTACAGAAAAAGGCGACAAAACTTTGGGAGGAAGGTAAAACTTTTCTATTAACCAACAAACTCAATTTCCCAATCTGTTTACGACCAGACAAATGTGCTAGGTAGCAATTAGATCATTCTCAGACACATTCCCTCTTCTAATACTATTTTCCAATTTTGCGACTTAAGTGTCAGTTTATTGTTTCATGGCAAGAAATCTCTATTAAATCCAAGTACATCTACCTTTATAAAACTTATAAATTCAATAAAACCTTTTATTAAGTAGTTAAACCTTCGTTGGAACATAAACCTAATCCCAATTTCATTGGCGATATCCAGTAGATAGTCCATTATAAGCACTGTTTAAGTACAACATAAATACTATGATGCCCCAATAAATATTCCTTAGTACTCCCATATATCCCTCGATGACAAGACTTTTATTTTACCAACTAATTTAATTACATCCCTGCCCAATGGTAAAATACGATTGCAATTTTTATAGACAATCGACAGCAGACGAAGATTGGCAGTCACTTGATTCTCCACAGATCGAGCGTCCACCCCTTCGACACATTGACAAGTATGTCCGGCCCGAAATTCCCTGTTGTGATATCAGCAAACGATTTACCGTCGCATTACTGGCCAGTATAGGATTTCTCATTTCCTTCGGGATAAGATGTAATATTGGCGTGGCCATTGTTAAGATGAAGGAGATCAACAATAAAACAGGGGTGAGCTAATTTGACCAGTCTTTCATTTCAGTCATGTAATTGTAAAATGGAATAACTTGGTTTGATCATTATCCACGACCTCGTATATATTTGTCAGAAAGCGGAGTTCGACTGGGACAAGAAAACGATTGGGATCGTAGATTCTTCGTATTTTGTTGGGTACTTCTTCACCCAAATACCAGGAGGATTTATGGCTGCAAAATATCGAGCCAACATGTAAGGACCTGATAATAAATTTTTGTAATGAACACACAAGTTGGACATAAAGCCACTTAGGATGGCTTATTTTACTCATTCTTGTTCATGTCCTTCTAAAGAAGATTTAACTGGCTAAACACAACAATCAATATTTCTCTGACTCTGTTCGCAGAATCTTTGGAACAGCTATAGCTATATCTGCCTGTCTCAATTTACTGGTTCCAGCATCAGCTCGTATTGGATACGGTTGCTTGATGGTCGTGCGAATTCTGCAAGGGCTCGTTGAGGTCATTTATATGTTCTACTGTCTTATGCTCATCCTTTAGTGCAGAGTGTGTTTCTTGTAAAATAAATAATATATTACCCACAGGGAGTGACATATCCAGCATGCCATGGAATTTGGCGATGGTGGGCTCCGCCATTGGAGCGCTCACGTTTAGCTACTTTGGCCTTTTGCGGGTCTTACGGTGGAGCTGTTGTTGCAATGCCCGTTTCTGGATGGCTCGTTGACGGTATCGGCTGGTCGGCTCCTTTCTACTTCTACGGTATAGCATCCCTATACTTCTGTTCTTACAATATGCATCCAGTACAACTACATATTATTAAATACAGAATGCATTGCCAGAAACAAAGTATCGATTTCATAGACTGACTCATTCCCATTTCCAATTTGTATGCAAATGATTGACTTATTACATAAATAGATCAAATTAATAATTTGTATACAGTTTGTGATTTACATTGAGCTAATATTTATCTGAATGCTTTTATAGGAGTCCTTGGTATTATATGGTACTTTTTCTGGCTGTGGCTTGTATTCGAGAAGCCTTCGAAGCATCCAACTATATCAGCACAAGAATTGCTCTACATTGAAAAATCCATCGGACCTGTGTCATCAATCCCACCAAATCTAAAAACAACTCCTTGGAAAGAGATCTTCCACTCAATGCCCGTCTATGCTATCGTCGTGGCGAATTTCTGTCGTTCGTGGACGTTCTATCTGCTGATTATATCTGAGCCTACTTACTTCAAAGAGATATTCAAATTCAGTGTGGCTGTCGTAAGATGAAATAAAAAATTTAAAAAGATTTATGTAAATATAGTATTTAGACACCTATCTCTTTGTGGGCCTGGCAAGACGTGGATTGTGGAGATAAACGAGATTATTTTTGGAACAGACTGGAACACTGGCTGCATTACCACATTTGTTCATGACGATCGTTGTGCCGATCGGAGGAATGCTTGCAGATCATCTTCGTCGAAACAATATTCTGACAACGACTCAAGTGCGAAAGATTTTCAATTGCGGTGGGTTCGGGTTGGAAGCAGTTTTCTTGTTGCTGGTGGCTGCTGCAAAGGATAACAAAAGTTTCGCCATCATTTCCCTCACCTTGGCTGTTGGATTGTCTGGCTTTGCTATTTCTGGTTTGTCTATTTGTCTAAAAAATAAACTAGTGTAGCAAGGCGTTTACTTTTCCTCGAGCGAAGGAGATAATAATAATATATTATTCCAAAGTATGATTACATAGTTATATCTGTCAATGAACATTGTATACTAGGCAGTAATTGTATGTAGGTACAACTACTTATCACGGGACCTGAGATGAATACGTTTAATTTCTGATTTTATTCATTGCACGTTGACAGACAGCCGTTGTATATAAAATTTACAGATCTTAATTATCTACATAATTCATTCATTGTACAGGATTCAATGTCAACCATTTGGATATCGCCCCACGCTATGCCGGAATCCTCATGGGGATTTCCAATGGTGTCGGTACACTTTCTGGATTTTTGTGTCCTCTTGTCGTTGAGCAGATAACACCACACGAGGTAATGAATTCTAATGCTCAGAATTTCCATTCACCTTTAAACTATATTCTAACACGGCTGTTTTGTGCTCCAGACAAAAGAAGAATGGGAAAGAGTTTTTATTCTGGCGGCAATGATACATTTCTCTGGTGTCATCTTCTATGGCCTGTTTGCTTCTGGGGAGTTGCAACCATGGGCAGAACCGCCACCAGAGTACTACGATGATCCCATTGAGAAACATGCCATTTCCCAAGAAACTACAGCTCTAAATGAGGTTTGTCATATTTTGGAAATCCAATTTACACGACTGTGCTCTGCATGCACGTGATTTCCGCAAAGGATGAAGTAAAGCGTGTGTTTCCAAATAATTTAATGAGTAAATTAACTCGGGAGTTTTCTGCTTCCCATTTTGATTCGCACTTCAACAAACTCCACAAAATAATGGCTGACTAGAATTCATGTTTTCCTATTGTGTAAGAAAATGGGATTAAAATTTGCGATTAAACGTGATAAATGCCAGGAAAATATTTAGCTGCACCAAGTCATGAGAGTTGTGTCAAAACGTTAACAATTGTTAAACGACGGGAACCGCGATAATCTTATCTAGAGAATCGCTGTTAGGTAATCTACTTAAACGTAATACAATGGTGTCCGTCTACTACTTACATTCTGTGGTTCCTATATAGATATTATAGTACTTGGTAGCATCTAGCTACCCATTAGGTACCTATGATTGTTGCAACAGACACCTAATATACTGGTAAATAGCAGTAAGAATCTGTATTACATGGTTGAGACTCCACTTAATAGTAATGGATTCACTGATTCATATTCTCCCTATGTACAACCTGGCCGAGTCGTGGAAAATTAACAACATTACAATTAGTTAGAGGTGTACGAGACTAGAAAAGTAATTAATTCCCTTTCTTCCCTCGCATCGTACAACAAAACAACACATCACATTATAACCAAATGAGGTCAAGTAGCAACACTGGCACAATATTTTTGCAGAAAATGATGAAAAGAGGATGTAAACCCAAATGAAATGAATAAAACGTCTCACCAATCTGTAATTACACATTAAAAGTGTCAGAGAGCAAATATAAATTCAGTAGTTGAAGCTCAAGTCCCAAAGAAACTTGTTGCATTTTATTGCACTTATAATGCCAAGCATGTTTTAATGGTTCTACGTATTAGTCAATAGAGGATAACGTATTTCTAATAAATAATTTGACTTTAGGGAGGTGGACAAGGCTACACTACACAAGGGACAGCCGATTTGAATGCCTGGAACACTCCGCCGTATTCCTACGGGGCAATGGGTGACCAGCAAATGCCGCCTATGCGACTGGACACCCGTGAGGATTAAGTAAGTCCTCATTTATAGCAAAAGGTATTAACCTTAAAATTGTAAATACTACGAACATCATCGCTGAACTCATCAAAACTTCACAAGGCAGTTGAGGATCTGTAATTCCGAAGAATCCGAATAGTTTCATTAACATGTGGTCTGTTCTCGAAGACTCCTAATATTCGATTGGGTGTTGTTCTTCCAACAGCAATGTAAACCTGAATGAATTCCATCAAGTGACACCAAATGAATTGCTGTAAGGAATTTCATTTCATATGTCTGTGTATCCATATAAAACACGTTCTAACCTATTGGTACTAACACTAGGATAAGTATGTATTGTGAAGATGAAAAGTAACATAGGTAACTACCTAAAGACAAAGGAAAGCCTTTCTCTAAGAATTTTTCCTTCGTTCGCAAAGTCTGTTGTAATGTATGAACAATAAGTGAGACAATATACCAACTTGCACCGCATGCCAAAAAACAGAATGAAGAATGCACTTGGAATATTTATTCCTCTTATTTTCTATCCTATAAAACAATAAATTCTTACGTTTAGCAACTATTAACAATTATAAGATGAATTTACACGTACAATTTAGTAGACCATATAACAATCAATACGATGTCAATATCCCGTAGACAATAAGAGTTATGGAAAACTATAACACAAGTTCAGGTTGCCATTTTGTTGGCGGATTGACAAAAGTAGCTAAATATATGTGTACCTCACAAAGATATTTTGTTCGCCAAACGATTCTGTATTAATTATTTATATTAATGCAGTCTTATATCTCTCTGCTAACTCCCTATAAGAAAAATACATTTGTATTTTTTTCCCTGATTGTCTTCCCTAATTTACGGATTTTTCGACGATATTTAAGTTGCTAAATAGGAAATAATAAATGTAGCTACTAGCTACATGTATATAAATATTAATACAATTGACTTGAGGAACAACGTAACGACGATAATACCTACTGGATAATATAACGACAAATATTAGTAGACGTAAGAAATCAGATATAGGACCATGCCAATGCGGATCAGATAATAGTATGGAAAAGTACATCAGAACATTGAAATGCCTTTTGAAATTAGCTAGTAGATCTCGTAGAACTGAAATGGTATTATTTGGTGTGTGTGGAGTGTTTAGTCTGCTAGCTAAAACTCAAATTGGAGATTAATTTTTGGAGGAAATGAAGGAGACCAACTGTAAATTCAATTCGATGATAGCACCTACCCTCATAGTATTTATCCTAGCTTGTAAAAGTTAAAATGAAATTAAGGACTATAATTACAATTAGGTTGCCTACATACTTATGTGTATGATGATAACATAGCGCGTAATATTCTGTAGGTTATGAGCAGAATATTATGGTCTAACACTAAAACTCTGACCGCAACTTCGCTTTGCACTGTAAACATACATACCGATTAGATTCTATGTTACTTGTGTCTACCTCAGAATTATTGACTAATTATAGTCTCGCTTTAAAGTCAGGATACAAAGTATTTGTCGGGTTCACTTTGAGCAGCACAACAGAAAATTAGATGAGCAAAAAAAGAAAATCGAGTGATAAAAGAATTACAATTAGGCAAACTTCAGAATCCACTGTGTAGGTACCTACACACATCCCTCTTATAGTGCAATTCCGATTACTAACATAAATAATAATTTTATTACACGGATTATCTCTTATTTTTAATTTTTCTTTCGAGTCCAAAGCTCACAATCAGAAGCGTTTTGTAGAGATAATAAAATCTGTAAGGAGCACTACGGTGTGGAGGAAAGTGAACCTCAAGTATTTATATAGTTACTGTGTATAAATTGCTATAGATAGAAGATTGCCAATCATTTTGACAATAAGAAAAGTACTACAGGCTCAAATAATATTTCTAGTTCGACCATTTCAACTCTAAAAGCTCATATAATTACATTATTTGCCAAAGTAGTATTAGAAGGAATCTCTGAAGACCTGCCTATAGATTGCACCTAATATAATATTATTTGTGTATCTCTAGAGGAGACTTTTCTATAGAAGCCATACAAACGGTGAAGTGGTGAGTTTGACAACTTGATTTAGGAGGTAATTATTGTAATTCAACAATAGTGGTTTGTTGCGTCAAGTGTTACATATTCTCATAATGTATAATTAGTTGATGCAACGAGGCTCGGAGATGAGCTCGAGGAAAGCTGCCATAGATAGCTGATTGTAATGGAACAATTAGGTAGCTACACACAACAGAACATGCTGTACCGACGATAACCATACCTTACCAAATACGATTTAGTACTTGCTAAACTTGATGTTCCTGAATGTAGTAGCAACTGTTATCTCTCAGACTACACTCAAAGTGCGGGCGGAGGAACTACATCCTACCTACATGTGCTTCAACACCATTCTATACATAGCTCTGCTATCTCTCACTCACTTTCATAAATACCCCAAGCTACGTGTCACGGCAGTTCGACCAAAGGCAACAATCGTTATGCCTATCTTCGAATACCAGATTTCTATCAATGCTACTAGGAATCATGAAAATGCGTAGCAGGCAGGAGAAATATTAATCATTTTTCGACTATAGCAATGTTTATGACAGGTGTAGTAATTACCTCAAGACATGACAAATATGACACTAAATGTAAAACCAGGAAGTTTTTTATTCAGTCTCGAGAATATTATGCTCTCTTGTCAATTTTCAGCTCTTTCGACAGACTAAGATAAAAAAATTTTTGAGCACATCAACATTATTTAGACACCTAAATTTTGTCTAAGTTTTATAATTCTCGCACAAAATTTCATCAAGTGCTATTTAAGAAGCTATAAGAAAACTAAAGGGGAGGTTTTTCAGGAGAGCACCACATTATAATATTGCTGTAAAATTAACAATTTATTTCCTGTTCTCATTTAATCACATTTAAGACAGAAACCCCAATCCGAAGGTGGTATGAAATAAAAAGCGAAGTCAGACTTAGTCTTGTCTATTATCTGATTAAAATGAAAACAGAAAGTAAACGTATTTTATAGGATTATTCAATTGAATACCTTACACGCCATAATAATGGTGTTCAATTGGAGAATCTGGTTCAGAAGTGTTGTCAATCTCACCATGAAACCTTTAGGTCTCGCTAATACATACGGTTAGTGTTCAATTCAGGAAATATTAGAATATTCACAACCTCTTCTGAAGTATGGGGCAAAAGAGATGTCTAAATGGAATGCTGTCTGTATCCATGTAGGTAAAGAGAAATGTTCACACGGTTACTTACAACCTGACTGAGTCATTGTTTTGTTTTACCTGCGTTACTGAAAGGCAAGTGCAATTCTTCTAATTACTAAGAACATCTTTGTTATCTAAACGCACTCACTTTTAAAGAAGGGTTAAGTACCTATAGATAAGTAAATAGTTAATACGGATATACGATAAACCAAAACTTAGCCAGTATGCTGCAATGCAAATTCCTCTACGTATACTACTAAATGTAATAATGTTTTTGCAGTGGCATAACTTAGAATTAACAGTGTGAAATGATTAGTAGGTGAGAATTAAGTATTTGGATGTTTCTATGCATTAATGTATTAAAATGCCAACCAATGTGCCTTTGGTCAGTGCCACGAGTATACTCCGTGAAGGTATACAACGCAATGGAAACTAAATGGCCACTACCTACCACTAACACTACAACATACCAACCAAATCAACTTTTATACAAAGTGCTGTTTTGAGATTAATATAATATGTGTAAGAAAGATAATGAGCCGACAAATTGTGTGAGATTTTATATATTGTATAAATATATCTAGCATATAGCACACAATGCTCATCTATCTTTTTACAAGCATTTATAATCCAGACAAGATGTGTTCTTTTCGATGAAATACGATGGTGAGATGAGATACGGGAAATAATCTTTTATTCGTCACATACCATATTTTTATGCAAAATGATTTCATTCCACCACCAAATATATCCAGTAGGTATATATTATAGGACATTTGTACAAACAGCCCCAATATACTTGTCCGGGATCAAATAAACACAAATGTATCTCTGGATTTCGACATTTTAACTTTCCTCAGAATCTGGATAGCTAAAAAGCCAATGTTATACACTTTAGATCATAAAATTTGGAAATTTGGCCTAATGGCAAGTATTTAATTGGGGCCGTGTGTATAAACGACCCGTAACATATCTGTACATGTCGATATTATTGTCTGAAATTTTTTAAATTTGCTCTTCGGATTATGCCTAGCCGTCAGTTCAAATAGTTTGTCAAAAACATTGCAGGCAATCAGGCAAATTACACACGTTAGACCTAAATTGATATATCAACTTGTGACAGGGTCACATAGTTACGAGAACAGTTACAAAATTTCAGTACAACTTTTATCCTAAGTAACTAGCAGGCATTTTACTCTACGTATTTATTATGTTGACCACAATTTGCCTTTTAGGATAATATCAAAATTCACGTTTTAATTACCGACACTTAAAGAGTTTCTCTCACTTTATGTTTTGCAATTAAGCAAAAAACAAGATGCAGATAAGTATCGCTAGCACTCAAGAGTTCCTATTGACTAAATCGTAATTATTATGACTAGACGTTCATAACCTCAACATTTATAATATTCCAACTTGGAATTATATGTGTACCTATGTGATATAAGTTCTGTCTCAATCCTTATTAAATGTAACCAGAAGACTCGTTTTTATCTCATTCAACGGGAGGAACACTATAACGACTTCGTATCCTGTAAATATTCCCGTATGAAGGGAAAGTGATTTAAAATCAAAATACTACCTACTTAAAGCTTACGAAACTGCCGACGCCTAAATCATATTGTCATGGCGAATTTGAAGAGAATTGCGTTGTATCGGACCCTATGACTATAATAAAACATGCGAAAATGCAATTCTCTTCTGATTCTAAAGACTGTAGTTAGGCACAAACTCTACAATACTTTTAAAATATTGCGTATTAATTTATTCATTCCTTTTCTATAGAGTACTATGCAGATGGTTAAGTAAATCCTGATGGTATTTATAACTTAATTCCTACACACCATGACATGTAATCCCGATAACTAATTAATTATATTTGTAGGTAGCCAGTGTACATAGCAATATGTACATGGCTAAGCTGGTAAAGGTAACAACCAATTCACCATAGGGCACAAGAAAAATTGCATTTTAGTCAAGTAGTCTGATAGTCTGTGTCTGTAGAAGCTCATGTAAGTAATAAACGGAAACGACTGAATTTTTTAAAATATTCAAATGCTTTTGCCAATACTTTTTATTTTTCCGTTCCCAAATTTGATTTTTAATAATTAATATATATAATCCCTTCCTAATTAAATAGCAAACATTACTTTTTTCGTATGACCCATTTAAACCGGCTATTGAACACGTATTTAGTTTACAAAAGTAACTGACATACTTTATTGTTTACCCTTCCTTAATTGTAATGTTTAAAAATACTTGTTTCTTTAGATGAACAATGATGTAAGTCGTTTCTCCTTCTGTCAAGGTGTTTTAGTGCTTTGTCCAAGGGAAATGATGATACCTAAGTTAATACGCCTAGTGTGTAGCATTAGGGAAGTAAAAGCATAAAATATTCTTTTTGTCTACCTCATCTTTGTTATGGTGTCAGGGACAAATCGTGTTCTAGTGACATGACACAACTGAGAACTAATATCAGCCAGGGGTAACTCAGATCAATACTTGATGTCACAATAATTTCTTTATTTCTCATAGAAGCTGCATATTAAAACTGAATGCACTTGGTATTTATAAGTAGCATAGGTTTTGGTTCTTTTTTAAACTTTCATTCAAATGAGACAAACTGAATTTTATGAGTGTATTGTATTTGAAGCATAGAAAGTCAATTATTGTGAACCAAATCCTTTGAGTGACATAAGAAAACTGAAATCAATGTATTGTATTTGTTGATCTCAAAATATACATATTATCGACACCTTTACTATACGTACATCCTCCCCATGTAATATTTAGCGACTTCTACATAATCACAATTTTTTCAAAGACTAACATAACTAGGTTACAGTGCTAACTGATGATATCACAATA
>JABASH010001650.1:0-24631 GCA_019776445.1 Tomocerus maximus | reverse complement strand
AATTATGAACATCTTGTTTCCTTTTTGTATGCAGTGCATTACGTAAGTACATACAGGTTATTCTATATGCACTTTTTCAATGTTGTTACGTCATGTTTAGTGTACATTACCTAGTTTTTCGTGTTCTTAACCACAAAATTCAAATACTCTGAATAGTAGTTTCAAGTACAAAATTTCTCATACGGAAGAACCAGGATTCTTAATCTAAGAATCAAATATATTTTTTTAAATGCCATGTACTTTAAAGGTCTGAGCAATTTCATTTGAGTGCACTTATCCGTAGCAGTGCACACAGCTTTACCATTTTAGTACTTTTATGACCTGGTTATTTGATAGATCAATACAAAAGACCTAATGAACCGTGACAGTTCTAATTTCAGTCACTGCAGTTGTAATGTGATACACATACTTTATTATCATTCAAAGGCAAATACATTAAGGATACAATCGGCTGCTTACAGAAGATAAAATACTTGATTATATTCACCGTTCAAAAGATGACCGCAACGAGTGTAAATTGGGTCGAACGTGAATGTTACCGATACATTAAAAGTCGTAATTGAGTCAAAGTCGGCTAAACCGATGTATTTATATCAATCATCTGTTACTTGAAGGTAAAAAGTAACGTACTGTTGTGTGACAAGTGGAATATTTTAGTTCACATTGTAGCTAACTAACTATTAAAGGTATTAAAAATACTATTGAAGCTAAACACTCTTATTTATTGCATTTGTATTGCAAAGTGGCTACTGAAATGGGTCCGAAATTCTAAAATGAGAAATCTCAATTCTTGTTCATATTATTATGACTTAATTAATGTAACACTCGCAGATGAGATAGGATATCAGTGATGAATAGTATAAAGTATCAGAGAATATCAACTTGCAATTACATCTATATTGTACCATACCAATATTAATTTCTGCTTTACATATAAATGCAAATTCGCATTAATAGTCTTAATTTTACTTTTTTCTCAGAAGAGATGTGTGCCATGAATCATATAAGTTGCAGAACAAGAGTCACCAGGGATAGCCCTGTAAAGTGTAGTACGTGGAATGGGTCTAAACTAAATTAATTTAAAATATAAAACTTGAGCTGAATCTCAAAATTATAACAGTAATGCAGTACCTTGCTATTGTATATTTGGGCTTGGTTTCCAGCATTTCGTATCCATTGACGTAGTTTGTTAGTTAGCTGAAGCATTGAGCTCCAGGGACATTAAGTGCTTGTAAAATGAAATGAACGAAGTACAGAAAACTCAATGCCAAAAAATGCACTCTACAAGTAGGCATTACTTATTTGTACATGCACATCCATGGAATGCCTATTTACTAATGCTATGTGGATGCAGTAATATAATCCTGGGAGTACAGTACATTTCAAAGCACAATGGGATGTTGGGCAATATAAAAGTAAACAAGGCCTAATCGAATTCGTTGTAAAAGTATGCGTGCCATGATATTTACTTTCTTCATGTCTTTCTATACTACATTAGGTATGGTAAGGGTAGGACCAGCAGGCAGAAAATTAAATTTTCTCGAAACGTAGTATTGGCTTTCTGAACTTCTACCAAGCATAGAACATACAAAGTTCTGCAAATAGCCGTGTATATGTCGTTCTAACCTAGGTTATAGTTACAAGAAACAGAAATTTTCCTAAAAAACGTTTCTTACCAAACGACATCCAAAAACTAGTCTGTAATTAATATCAGTATTTTTTGCCAAACATTTTAAATGTTTTAACAAATGACTCACATTTTATTAAGTATTCTGAAAATATCGTTTGAATGTTATTCACTTCTCTACAAATTAAAGATTTTTATTTCAGGAATTTAGTTGGTAACATTTTGATCATAATTCGTCTGGAATTTTGTACGTTATGTAATATGTTGCTTTAAGAAAAGAGCCTAGGGAGCTAGATCGACTGGTCTATACACTTAGACGTTCGTAAACGAAAATATGATATAATGCGAAGTAGAAGCTTGATGTACCCATACAAATATATGCATTGACTCTTATGGAAACTCACTTATCTGAATTATTTATGTATTATTTAAGACACATTTGGTATTAGCATGCAGAGTAGAGATAGGTCCTTTTCAACCAGTAAATATGTCTGGGTACTTATCAGTAAATATACATTCTGCATTATATTTTAGTACAGTAGCTTCACTTGCACTCTCTGTAGTGTCTTTTGGTGTTCCGAGAACCGACTGAGTAAACGGCTCTAGTTTATTTAGCCTGCAAGATACCTTTTTTATTATATTCACGAGTAGAGAACGAAATTATATACTTGGATGCCCATAAATAAGGACCGAGATGTGCTGTTTTGAAAAAGAATCCCTTCCAGTTAATGAGTGTGCCACTTCAAATTTTCGGTGTGCAATGAAATTATAACGAGTACACATGCTGTATGCTAGTCATCTCCAAAATTGCTGAGTTTATCTCTTATGTGTTTCCAGATAATCCTCCAACTGCACTTCATTTCATGAAAAGTGACATTTTTGACATTGAAGATATTTTCAATCCTGCTGTAGTCAAAAGCTTGCACAATTTGCTGACTTTTTATATTTATCTGTAGTAGTGGGGAGGGAAGGATAAAACAGTCTCAGAATTACGGTAATCCCTGTATAAGTCGTCTAACTGTAAATGTGTGTGATATAGTCTTATAAGTTGATATATCTAAGCCTTTTCGCGAATCGGCAAATCAGTCACTTCGCATAACATCAATGTGTATTTATTATAGTGGTATATAGTAATAGGACAAGAAGGTATGTCTTTCTGACTTTTCATGGAGTTTTTGGCACTGGCACTTGGTTTGGGTAGTCTGATAAATGTGATAAACATAAAGAATCTATGTACTGTAAGTTACTTTACCTAATATATCGCCGAACTTGAAGCTTTCTCTGCCTATTTGTGTCTTTTTTTGCTTTCTCTGTGAAGATACAAGTAAATGTATCCACTTCTAGAGCTATTACTTCACATTGTTCCCATTACCCTGTGCTGTCTTTCTACCTTTTAGTACTCTGTCTATATGTTGCACTTTCTTTTTTGTCCAGTTAAAAAACTTTCCATCTCACGTTTAAGTGCTGTCAGCAGGACATGGAAAGGAAACTGCCTACATACTAACAGCTCTGAATAAAACGAGAACTACTTTACTTGTCTTATCATATCTACAGTTATAGAGCACTCGAAATATTATCATTTTACTTCCTCCTCCTCTGCGAAAACTCAGCCTGCTTTTACCCCCGAAATTACATAAAACTTTTTAAGGAGCAATAATTTTCATACTAGTCGAAAATAAAATATGCTTGTACATCAATTACTCTTATGCTACAACGAAAATGTCATGTCAGTCTCACCGAAGGCATTCTGGGTGGGTACTTTAAGAACCAATCCACACTGTATATTCAGCTAACTAATTTATGAACACCGGATATACTTGAATCATAGCAGTGCTAATATCGGGAAAGTAGCTTTCCTTTCAAGCACACATTTTAGTTTACACAAGTCGAGTGCTGAGCAGACAGCGAAGCGTTGAAAGTTTAAGAGTGCACCAAAAGCAAGATCAAGAGCATTTCTACCACTAACCTGACAAACACAGTTGACAGGAAACACAAAATCCCCTGTTCAACTTGCCGTATGAGTATACCTCATCGTGCTCGGCCTGACGTGACTCCTAGGTATATTGGCAGAACATAACAGACGTGACTTTTTATCAGCAGACTAACATTTGCATTTTATTTCACCGCAAAAACTAATTTCCTATTGCAAATTCACTTTCTACATCTTTCTTTCACTTCTATTTCTGTATTATACGACCAGCCTTGAATACCTATTTCCGATAAATAAATCCCATTGAACATAGGAAATCTCAACATTACGAATGCAGATATTCACTTCCATACTGTGATTGCACTTGAGCTTGTGTTCATGATTGCGGACTACGGTAGTTTCTCTAAATATATAACTAAACATAACTAAAATGATATTCTCAGTGACAAATGATTGGTTAATTGAAAAAGTCTGGAGCCTGGAATCTGGAATATGATGTTTGGACATCACTATACAGAGGATTTAAATATCAAGTAATTAATCGGGTGTGGATATCAGAGCGGATATCATCTGATGTTAGATGAAACGATCAATATAAAAAAAATGTCCATTTTGGCTAAATTGTAAAATTTATGATATAGGTAACTTTCTTTTTCATTAATATGAGTTTCTGATTCTATATAGTCAAACGCAATTATTGTAGGACTGTGGTACAAAAAATTAGGTCTTAAATGTGCTTTAGTATATAGTTGTGGGATTAGTAAACCTGTGCAAACATAGAAGCATGCTTATACGCTAGGAAAATTTCATAAACCAACGATTAGTATGTACGCACATTTGTAATCAGTATACTTAGCTTTAATCAGAGGCTATGAAGGTTTAAAGGAAGACAATCCTGAAATTATACATATTTAATTATTTCAGCAGAATAAAGATGAAATATAAACAGAGTAGAGACTCTCTGTAAATATTATCTAGGAAAAAATCTCTGAAAACCAAATATTGGATCTGAGGGAATAAAATTGTATAGGAATTTCTTATCGAAACAGGACAAAAGAGGAATAGCTAAAGCCCGTGAGTCGGTTAAAGCAAAGGATAGTTGAGAATTTTTATTACGTGCACTGCGTTGGTTTAGAGCATTACTTATAGGAGGTAGGTAGTTAGTGCGGAATTGTGCATGTAGATAGAATTGTTAAGTACTTGGAGAGAAAAGCAGACTGGTTGGGAAGAATTAGAGGAGAGACAGAACCCCTGTGTATTCCATTCTGCTTTCTCTCACTGTGTGTTTGCAAATCGAATTGAAAAGGCTGTCAGTATGAATGGCACTATATTATGGTTATTGTACTTTCAGTCCAGAGCATTGAAGCTGAGTTTTCTATTGTTGTGTTACTGTACGTCGGTGTAACTAACTACGTAAAAGTTGTAAACTTCCCCGGAGAAAGTGCAAGAGAAAGTTGTATTGCAGCTAGTCCATAGTTTTATCTCTGTGGGGTGCCTTTCAATTGTCCATACTGTGGTTTTATCCATATACTTTGCTTGACAACATGCGGCTACCTTGGCTTTGCTTCGTCTGGCAACCACGTCCTGTCTTGACATGACATGACTTCCGAATTTCCATTTATTTTCAAATTTCAGCATGACAAGTTAACTACAATGTTGAAAAAGTAGAGGAGCATTATGCAGCGCAAGATTAACTCAAAGCCAACTTTACGGAACACTTATCTACAACATTTGAGTTGTATACAAAATTCTGTATAAAATGCTAAATCGCGTAGGTATGCATTAAAATCTAGTATAAAATACAAAACGCATACTAATTTTTGATTATTTGCTAACTGAAATGCTTCTCTTTTGTCCAATGTCCATGGACAACAATTTTCCATGCTGAAAATGCAAATTCTAGCGGTTTATTAGCAATAAAATAGTCGTTTAGTGATAGAGGAGTCAAGAATACAGAGTAGGGAAGGATAATAAATGTTTGCAGTTGGTTAGGAGCTAGGATATGCTACTACAATACATACATAAGTAACAGTAGCTTAGTCAACTGCATTATTTTGTAACGAGTTGGAGCTGCTGTACATTGTACTTAGACGGGTTATGAATTTTTAATTGCACTGCTGCTTCTGTCCGTTTTTTGTGAAGACTAAACGAAAGCGACAATCGTTGAGTTCCATTCTACGAGATCAGTCTATGCACAAGTGTGTAAAGTGTACAATGGATCGCCTAGTACCTATGGATATAAAATATAAGTTTCTTACGATAGCTATCTACTTCGTAGTATTTCCGCTGCCTATTTCACGGACTACGTTATGTTGCAGTAATGCGGAGATGTAGAGTAAGTCTTGTGACTGAATCGAGAAGTTATGGATTTTAGGAGCACTGGGTTACCAACAACTTGAGCCACGAAGAATTCAAAGCACAAAAGACATAGCTTACTCATGCCGTATAAAATACAATCTACCTACGTGTCGAATGCACTATATTATACGTAACTTACCTAGGTATATATGTCTTAGACCAGTAGGAGGATCGGGCATCCTGGCATTAAACCCTTTTCTCTGGTCCAAGCAACATCTTGGCCTTTTTAAGAATCTTGAACCAATAATTTTATCGCAATAATGTTGTGCATATATCTAACAGTTGAAAATAATGTGTTCAATTAAATCAAAGTGACAAGTTAAAAAAATACTTACGGGTAAAATTAAAGTTTTTTTGCCTATTTTCTAATATGGACTTAAAAAACAGGTAAGAATGGTAATTTTTGAAAGTAAATTTTAAGTTGATAGGTATTCATCGTCAGGTTCTATATTATAGCTTGGGTCAATATGCATTTGTCCTGGATGCAACTGGCCCACTACATAGAAATTACAAAGTGAAATAACCAAGCAGACAAGCCAAGTGAAGTCAAGGCACGCCATTCTATGCCAAGACTTCTGGTGAAAAGCAACTTGCTCCCTTCTTCGTCTCACGATTGAAGAGATAGTCTAACGTAAGCAGTCAAGTCAGTTCAGTTCAGTTAACTTACATTTTGAAGGTCTACTTTATACATGCACACTCTGTCTTGCATAGTCGTTGGTGAAGATAAGTAGAGACTTGGAAACTGTTTCTACAGTTTCTGCTCCCTTTCAATGCAAGACAGGTCTATAGCACAAAACGATAGGTAGGTAGTAGGTAATAATAATACTGTATTTTATGGTGTGTGCACCATATGCAAAAAAAGTATACTTTGTGTTAACAAATTGTACAGTTTAGCTTTTGATCTGATTTTGGCTCGAGTCTGGGAATTCTGGTAGCTTTATGGTTATCTGATACTTTTCCAAAATAAATGTTATTTAAATACGGAGTAATTTTCAAAGCTAACAGTTTTCTCTCGCTGCTATCACCCTTAAGTTGGCCACTATATTATACATGTATAAGTAATGAAATTCGATGCGGGTTTCGTTTCAACAGGAAAATACGAACATTCAATTCAAATGCTTCCAGTAAATTCTATGGTAGCCAAGTTTGTAGCGTAGCTACTAGTGGATAGAGAGCTACCTATTGCTAACAACTCAGCATTAGTATGAAATAGGTATGGGAAAAAGAAGCGCATGTCTTCATGCTGGGGAACTCGTTTGAAAACTTCAAGACGTGCAATTCTATAGAGAATGTTGCAAACCATTATTTTCTGGCTACTGGGATTTCCCAAATCATATTCTACGCTACACTCTGAATTGTAATACACCTTCTACGCACAGCAGTAGTAAATAATGCTTTTGTTAACCAACAATTAATTTGTCATTCTGGGTGGGTGATTCCAGTACATATGTATAATTCAAGGAAATTCGAGGTTCTAAATAAAAAATGTATTTTTAGGGAATAAACAATACATAGTAATGCACTTTAGTGATATTATTGTTATGTAGGCAGCAGATGCATAGTTTTTCGACGCCCGGTACAAACAAGCTGGAATTTCTTCAGTCGAAGAATGGGTGTTGTCGTTTCAAACCGTATTTCTAGTCGGATATTCCCGACGCAAAGCTCGGCTCTGTTCTATCCAGATCTTCTACGGTGAGACTCCAGCAAGAGTAGTGAAGTCTGTATTCCTATGTCCTACCAATACGTTCGGTCTGTCGCTGTGTTTCGACGATAAAATTGCGCATGGAATCTCCGGCTCTGTAATATCCTCGAGTATTTCGTAGTCTGTCTCAAGTACTATGCCTGGCTACAGTAGTCGACCCTTTCTTTCCAAATCACACATAGCATAACATAACGGGAGTGAAAGCAAACTCACATATTCTGTATAAAATGTACGCATTGTATACGGATCTGCTGTAGTATAAAGGAGTCTGCTGACGATGAGTCGACCTGAACTAGCTACTAGCTCTGGTGAATAAGTCATGTGGAAACGTCTACCCATACTGTGTAGGAACGTCTAGTTCGTGATAGTGAAAGATAGTGTTTTTGTGTATACTTATGTACATTCAAAGTGTCTAAGCTCTATGCGTACTCTGTTTGTCTCTTTTCTCGTCCCGTCCTCAAAGAGAGCTCGTGGCCCAGTTGATTCTTAGCTCTTTACATGCGTACATACACTGAGACTCACTCATCTCAAACACATTTCTTAGTTTAGAAAATCCCAACCACGGACCATTAAATTTTACAGACATTCTACCCATTTTCAAACTTTCTCACTCCAGCAAGCATAATTTCTCCCGCTAAAAATAAAATATTTAATTGCCAACACGTGTGTGCTCCATTTTTTCGAAATAGTAAATCTAGTGAAAGTTGAGAGAGAAAGAATGGGGAAAGTCCGGATGGAGAAAGTGTGCCGATTAGAAAAAATTGATTTTCATGTGCGTACGCAATGTGCGTATTGATTATTAATTCAGTTGAAAGTACTACATGCAGTGTACTGCATAGTATTCCGAATTGTTTAATCAACATCATGAACAAATAGCTGGTGTACATAGATAAACTAGATTTACTTTTGTAGTATGTACTGTAGTAGGAGTGCAATGTAGTACCTAAGGAATACAATTCTGTAGAGAAACATTTTCATATTTTGGTTTAAACTTTGTTTGGGTTATACTAGTAGTGGCACTTGGCTAACAATTGGTTCTAGTTGTGAAGAGATACTGTCAGTCACAGAAAACAGCTGTATCTAGTGCAGTGAAGTAGTTATCCGTAGAATACTACAAAGAGTACTCTAAGTATAAGCTTAGATCTAGTAAAGGAGGGCAAACTAGCCAAAGCTAAAGGAACGAGGAAAATGTTCCTCATTCACATCCGTAGTGCATTGGACATCTACAAAACTCGTGAATGAAAACAAAAAGCTCCACTTCTCTATAGGATTTCTTGCGGCTCTGGCTTCTTCATTCTACATTCGCGTCTGCAACAATCGATAATTCTCCGAGAGAGTCACTTACCAACTCGCACAAGTCGCATCTGCTGACTCTACGCAAACTATAAAGCAAGGAAGTATTTAGTGATTGATAAACGAATCCACGTGCCCTAACACACTATGGCAGTACAAAAGGAGATACGACTCTCTAGTATCTTCGTTATTCCCCATATGTATTACACACCAAAAAGTCTCATCTCAAGACTCGACTACAAAATATAGCTATTTACTCCATTTGGCGAGAAAGACATGATAATGCAAAGGAAAAGAACTATTAAATTAAGAATGAAACAAAACTGCTCCCATTTTCCGGAATAATCAACCAACAAACTTGTCTGAATCAGCCGCGTCTCAATTTCCTCAGATTAAAAGATTACATGACAGCTACACTAACGAAAAATGTCAACATATTTCTTATTATCTTATTAAGAAAGCGAGGATGACATAAGCTGAGATATAGAGCTGTCGTCGTTAGCATTTCCAACGTCTTCTGCCGATTCCTCGTCAGTGTTGTCTGGTAGTTCTGGCCTTGGTTCAACTAGTTCTTCAAAAATTGATAATAGTGCCAGTAATATTATTACCAACGGAGATAGTCCTACTTCAGCTTCTTTTTCTTCACCTTCTATTACCAACACGTTGCACTCCTCCTTTTCATCACCAGCTATAGAGTCCGAATCTCAATCACAGTCCTCATCTCATACATATCCTCCAGGTACTTCTGCTACTGTCATTGATCCTGTTAATCTACAAAGAGACGCACACAGTGATCAATACTGCCATGAATTTCATTCAGAGTCAGAAGAATATGAAAATCTTTGGTTAGAAACACCGGATTCTAATTGCAAGTCCTCTACGGACAATATACCTTCTCTATTGGCCAGGGACTCCGCACAAAACACAAAGTTGGCCCCGTCAAATATCCTCAGTTCCGAATCTTCCGCTAAAATGGTAGAGGGCTCCGGCCCTGGCGATCTTCTTAATGGTAAGTTAACTTTCAAGTCACTAATTACCCGATTCTTAGGCTTCAGTAAGGGAATCCAAAAATAATAATTATACTTTAGTAATACTAAATAGTTATTATTACCAGGCAAGGAAAAATTGTCGCACTACACACATCTATGCTTACAATATTAGGAATTGGTATACAATTCCTTTATGCGTGCACACTGTCATTCTGTCCCTGTGTATCTATATCTTTATCTATCTGAGTCCACGCACGTAACTTTTGGCATGAATAAAATTTTTAAATTCTCTTCGGATTTAGAAATTATAGATCAACGGAAAGTACTAGCTTTGAAATCTCCCCAGTCGGGGGAAATCCTTAGCTTCAGTACTATACATCGTAGGAAGTTTTGAAATAGCTCACTCAAAAGCAGATAGGTTATTACGCAACTTTTAAACAAGTTGATGGTAGTTAGCTCGTCTAGGTCAAAATGTAATTGGTATATACTTCTTCACAAAAATCCAAAATCTTGTAAATCCTGCTTTGATGTTAGTCATTAGTGTTCAGTCAGTGGGACCCTTAAAGCAGTGTAGTAGTGGTAATAATGTGGACATGTCCCATAGGTTATATCCTAGCAATATTCTAGCCTTTTTAAAACAAATAACGTTACCGATCCTAGTCTACTCCTGTATTACCACAATAAAATTATCCTTCCTGTAATATTAGTTTCCATTTTATTCAGATTATATTAGTAAATAGTGTGCAATCTTGCTTGGGATTCAAAACATTGACTCTGGAGCTGATGTATATGTATTTTAGCACAATATAACTCTGATGTAGTAAATTAATGCAATAAGGGCAGCGGAGGTGAACATAGTGCAGATAGGTAGGAACGATTACACATATTTTACCAATAATTTTCTTGCGTCAATCGATACACGATGTTGACTCCGAATAAATGGGGTTTGTCTCCCTCCAGTTCAGGACTGTACCTTTGTACGAAAAGTATTTAAGCCTCGATAATGCTTAGCATTTTTTCCTTATGTGAATGATGAAAGTAATTATTCATAAATTACTACTGGTGTTATGTAAGCTATGTTATATGGGCTGACTCATTACAGAGGGACACTACTGGGCCCCAGGCCACCAGTTTGAGCCCTTTGCCAACTTCCTTCAACACCGGTATTGTTGGTAATTAATGCACGAGTGACCTAAGGCTGTCATTGCGAGTCATTTTTGAATGACTTTTGGGCGTATTTATAACCCTCGTTTCAAGCTACTCTAAGTCACACACTCGAAGTACCCGCAAGATCGCAAAATAGTTGCTAGTTCATTTTTTGACCTTGTCTTAGCCACTTTTACAACTCCGACACTGTCCTGTAAGGGCCATTTCACCCAGCCAGGATTCAAACTGGCAGTATAAAAGCACATTGATAAGTCAGACTGTGCACTTCCACAGTTTGGTTGGATAATTACTACTGGTACAATAATTAATAATTGATTACTGAAGAGGGTATATACCTTGTAACTATCTGTATATTAATGTAGGTTGTCTAGTTATGATGTTGCTGGCCAAAAGTAATCCCTCTACGTCTACAAGCATGTCGAAGCTATATATTATACTGCATGGAATAGAAATGTATATTTACTCGGAAAATACGAGCAATAACCATTGATTGAAATGAGCTAAATGTTTTGGGACGGTGTATGCTCCACTATGGACTTCGTTAGTCTGTCGGAAAAGACACTTAATGGCGACCTTATCATCAAGCCATTAACAATGCATCAACATTTAAAATTCAGAATGATTTTCAAAATAATTGCCTGCCTACTCAATAATTATTGAGCTACCATAAATACATAGCCATATACATCCAGACAAACACGAGACATACATTAGACAAAGAACATTCCTCTGTATATAGTGCTATAATAATTTATGTTACTGACCAGTAAAACGAATTCTTCCATTATTTAAAAGGACTCTACATTAAACTGTCCCTGAACCTTTTCGCCATAAATACTATAATGATAATGTATGAATGTCATTCTTGGTGATACTAAAACTGAGTTATATTATTGAGAATTAAAACATCTAAATGCTTCTAGGGAAAGTATGTATACGCACAAAAATCAGGCAAAGCAAAAGCTAGGTAATTGTAATAATATAGTTGAGCAGAAATTATTAATTTTTATGTATTTCATATTGTGGTTTATATTTAAAAGCCCATTTTTCGATGGAAGCCATTACTAGATTACTACTGTATTTTTCATTAGAGAAAAGTTAAAGTTGCAATAATTTTCCGGTTCTTTTAAAGTATGCCACTCGAGTGTCGAGTTTTAGCGATGTAATGACAATGAAATGTTCTGTTTACTGTATGGTATCGATTGTATTTTGTAAACAAAATGATTATTTATGAGATGACTGATGACAATTTATTATTTTACGTTCACTTGTACCTTGTGCTTACATTATTTCTGCTCATTTAAAATTTAAGTTCTTCGCATGTTATTTGCTTGGTGTAAAAAATTCATATTGAGGGAGGTTCATGTGTTCATTACACTAGCTAACTATCAAAATATCATGCATTATTTACTGTCAATGTTTTCCCTGAATTTATTATGTGTTGCTACTCACAAGTAAAACGTGCTAAAGTCTCGTACACAAAAGCAACACTCTCTGGAGAAATGGAAAAGCATTCAAGTATATAATATATTTGAATATATAGCATTTCAAGTCTTTTATTTTTCCCAGAGGCCAAATGCTATAATAATGCTACTGTCTTCTCCTTTGAGAAAATAAATCAACAATCAGGAGAATATGTATTTGTATAATAGGCTAAGCGTAATAGTTAGTGTCTTGTTCGATTTGGATTATAGGTTGGAGCTTTAAACTACTGAAATGCAAAGCGCAATACACAGCAATTATTGGGAACATTCAGCGAGAATATTGAACTTTGCTGACCATACAAATAAAAGCAATGAGTTTCAAATTGCGATCGTATTGAGATTAGAATTTAGAACTTACATACATTACGTACCAATTATCAATATCAGATTTGATATTACTATTTGTTTAAAATTATATGAAATATGAATAATATCTTCTCTGGATATAACACAGCGTTTATTTTAAGTTACATATACAGGTAACAGTCCATTACAGTATGTACTATAATGGATCCTTAAAAACAGTTGGTACTTCATGAAAATGGTACTGTAACTACTGTTTATGTCTAGCTTATATATTTGTACCTAGATTTGTTACAGAATTCATATTGTGGTAACTACTGATTTTGAATTCAAGAGCTAAGTATAAACTGGACAGAGAATTGAAACACAGATTTCAGATGAATAAATACAGAATAATTGTAGAAAAATAGTTTTGTGCATTTTGAAGAATATGTAGCTTGGAAAGCAGTATCTTTGATTATCTTTGACCTCCAAATAAACATTTAATGATGTTAGCGAGACAGTGCAAACACTTTTCCAAGATCCAATAATGTATGTGAAGCCAGGTCAAACTAGATATATCCAGTCGTTTCTCCTCTGGTAATGGAGCGAAGTTTTGTGGGTGCAATCAGGAGCGGTAGTGGGTCTTCAGTATTATTCAAGGGGTGACATAACGGAAAGACGGTTTCGCAATCTTGACCGTTCCGACCTGCTAAACTTGCGTTGGCGACATGATCTCCAATGTCACCATTTTTGTCCAGAGGTTTCAATAGTTTTGTGATGGCTGAGCTAAAAATAAATAGTTGTACAAGAAACAATATGTTCAATACCAACTTGCGTAGGAGACTATCGAACTGAAGGAAGTTTGAGATCCAAAGACCTATACCTGTGTGCTTATAGTAAATAATGCTGTACAAAATGCACAGAAGCCTTAAATACTTAGTAAAAGTTTGGATGCTTTACGAAATTCCACAAAGCTAGTTGATTGCAAAAAGTTTGAGATAAGAAATGGGAAACTGTCCGAAAGAGAAAAGTGGGGAGAATGTAAAAAATTTCATTTACCTCATAGTTGATCCAACAGAACGACCTTCCATTCCAATTTCATTCACAAGTATTCTATTTGTTATACAGACTTCTCGGTGGGTGCAATTTAAAGGTATTTTCCCGTAACTGGCATGAGCAACAACATTCTAAAAATGACACAATGTTATTCTATTGTGGTCTTGGCAAATGTAATCATGTGAAAAGAACCCAATTTATTATGTTCCCAACAACAATAAAAGTATCTGTTCTGTCTAGCTATGTAAAATGACTTACTAGAGAAGGAAGAACTAATTTACAAATTCTTTCTGTTTTCGAAACACTGTCTTCGTCAGGGACTGGTTCTAAGAAAGCAATCGGAGCAAGGTTCAAGTATTTTGAATCTTCTACAGATCTTCTTCGTCTGCCAGCTGGAGCTGCAGTAGTTGTAGTTATCAAGAGTAACACATTCTGGAAGAAAAATTCTGTTCATTCCTTACCTCAGTAAAAAAGTTTTATTTTGTAAATACATTTGTGACTTACAGAGAGTAGAGACAGTAATCCTAGAAGCCCAAGTAAGCCTAGTGATGAAGTATCAACTTTTGACACACTTTCATAGTAACTGCATAGATATTTTCGTAAGTTATAGAATTTTAGTATCTTTTATATGAAAATTCTGTCAATATTCATCGACTGATATGCAACAGAAACTAATTATTTGGATTTAATCAGGAGGGTCAGGTTTTATGTTTGCATATTTGCTAAGCACTTACGTATGGCCTTTTTTCCATCCGTGCTGTGGCCAACCGTGACCGTGGCCACTGTTGTGTCCCCCAGAATGACCATGGCCCTCTCCGCCACTGTGACCATGCCCACCTCCTGAAGATGCCAATGCCAAGCTCGCATACTCAGGAGACGCGTCTGTGAGTTAATAGACCGTAAATTAATTAGAAATATTAGAATCTCCGACCTATTTAGTTTTGTATTAAGATTACTCGTGAACATTGCATATTAATTTCAGGAAAATGGGAGAATATTTGATCCTGTGATATTGGAGGTGTAATTCAATAACTTGATCATTTTACCTTGGAATCCGACTTGAGAACTGTGAGCTGCCATCATCATAGGCAAAGTAGTTGAACGAGCTGAGAATTCTCTAGCAGTGCGGTCGTCGTAGTAAGAGCCTTCATTTAATTATTCATTATAAGAGGGATGTGCAATATTCATTAGGGATTTCATTTCAGCCAGCCAAAGTCAAATCATACATTCATAATAAGAAAATTGATGTGCAAAGTAAGTGAATGTTCCTAAGGAGTATATCAACTCTTGAAAACTACATTACCCAATCCCCTAGCCATGGGAGAGAGAGATTCATTCTTACCAGTTAAATAGTTGTAGTATGGATTACTATATGGAGTGTATGAGGATGGATAGAAACTGCTCGAAGGCACCGCCGGAACTTGATAGGCAGGATATGAATATTTTGATGCTGAACTAATCATGCCACTGCCACTAGATCCACTTCCAGATTGGGCGGATGAACCAGTATCACTATTATCAGACGAATCTTCTCTTGCTGAAGCCAAAGCTGCAGATGATTTTGGAGCTGTTTTTGCACTTCCAACATTATTTACACTATTCAATAGCAGACAGCCTAAGGAGAGAGACACTAGCAAAGGGAATTTATCACTCAATGAACCTTTGGCAGAGATTTTTAAATGTAATCCCATTATTGAACTAATTATAATTTAAAATACAAATATGCAAATACTTGTCCAGTTAGATTCGATCTATATTTCAGAGTCACGAGTTTTGATATCTATTGATTTATCGGGATTTTCGTACTTATGACGTTATTGATTTCTGTCGTGGGATTTGCTAAGCATGTAGGGTAAAATGGAGCAAGCATGCAAATAACTATTTAATGAACTTGTCGACTGCTCTATTAAGAGTAAAAGAACAGTGCCGTTGTCTCTGTCATTTATTCAATGTTCATTCCCAATTCCATGCTAACTACTCATCGCAATACTTTTATGTGTAATGCTTAGACAGAGTCAGGTAAAGAAGCTACTTTTCCCACATCACTTCGGGTAGACATTATAATCATGAAGCATAGCAGGGGAGTAAGTGGGAGTATCGTGTATCGCTATTGTCAACGCAATTTGTAGATAAATGTGTAAATAAGACTTGTTAGGTAGCACTATTGCAAAATCTACTGTATAACTGCCATAAATAGATATCCTTAAATTAAGAATGAAGGGTTCGCTGCGTCATTCTTGCATGTATGGTTTCTGGTGGTAGGACTAGTTGAGATATACAATAATACAAACTTTAAACAAAATTAGACAGGAACTGAAGAGCAAATGCAGCCTACTAAATCTGTCATTATCAAATGCTGTAGCATCTCAAAATGGTATATTCCAACTGTTTATGAAGGCAAAACATGTGGATCATATCAAAATATAACTGACATTGTAATTGTAATGCACAACGTAATTTTAGTAATGATACACATAGACAAAATATACTTTGAGTGTAAACAAAATTATTTTGCTGTGTATAAAATGTAACACACGTTACGGTTACATTAAGTATATAGTACTTATAATTGTGTCTTACTTATTATTGGTACTTGTCGCAAAGGGAATTCGTGGACTTCAACTTGTTTCATGTAATACACATCACTGACTGCTTACGCTCGAGTACGCTTTATGGGAAATGAGTAGAAATGCATTTGCATGTAGTGTCTGTCAAGATATGCGATAAAGGAGTTTAAACAAAAAAGTTGACAGACTGATTGACAATGAACCGCAACGATGAAACGACATAGTTGAACAGACATACATCACATCACACATCACGCTCCAATACCCATTGCACACTTATTATTTCAATATGTTGATCTACGTAACGATATATTCAATTGTATACAAATCGTTAAGGTTAAAAATAAGTGCATGCTAAATCAAGTATAGACAACTAGTAGCTATACCTGTTAGAGATTTAGAATTATATACAAAATGCGGGTCAACCCTTACCTTGGCTTAAATGTGATGTGATGTAAAGAACTTTTCGGAACAGACTGTAGCATTTAATAAAGACCGCATCTTAGTCAGTGAGCTCGTAACACATGTAAATAGACCGTTAAGAAAGCAATCAACCTATCCATTTTCTATGCTGTTATATACCTATACTATAAATCTGACTATAAGTGCGTTATGCTAATTTAAACCTGCATGAGAAATACATTACATCAATATGCCACGGTAGATGACTAAATATATACTATTATGTAGCATCAGTTAGGTACGGGCTATGTTGGAACTCTAAGATATGGCATACTATGCTTCGGCATTAGGATTTTGTAGATTGTATGCACATAAATAGGAGCTGAATAATTTCTAAGTCAGTTTTATGCACTCTGACAAGGAATCTTTATTACTTTAGCCGCCCTGTATTCTGCAAGCTTATCAGTCTTAGAAGAATTCTGTTCTTGGAATATTTTTTGCAAGTATTTTTCCGCACTGCTGAGGTTGCAAAAAATTTAAATTCTATGTACACCTTGGATCCTAAAAACAAAGACTTTGAGTTGATTAGCACCGACCCTGTAATAGCACTCCTAAACTACTAAACATCTCCACCTAAAGTAAAATAACAAAGAAGACAATACACCCGTTACAAATTATTCACACAAGTTCTTTGTCAATGATAATCATGACGTGATAAAGAAAATATGATTTGGTTTGATGTTAGATGTACCGAAAATAGTCGATTTGTAACAGCTATCAGTATGATGAACTAAAATGGCAATTCTACTTCTAGTTGCTAAATATATCCACATATCTGTTATATGTTTTATAATTGCGGCAATGACAATCAGTCTTTATTGTTAACGCCTTTCTTGTGAATACACACACATATCAGTGAGATTCTTTCCTTCTAATCAAAACTTCAGTTTGAATATGTGGGAAACTTTTCTGTATTTCTTGTGGTATTTAGCTTGTAGTATTTTTACGATGTACTCCCTTGTGGTCGTGCTCATAATATCATTGTTATCCTTTTATAACTTGCTTAGGCAGAATTTTTCTTTCTTTCAAACAATATTTCAGCTCTCAAAAGTCATCCTCCGTTGACTCGAGAATGGGATTGGCAGATATACCCAAAAAATATACACTATTACTTACAATTGCAATGTTACAATTAGCCAATCACTGAGAACAGCGTTTCTCTGTTTTGAGAATGAGTGACTGTCAAGCACAGTTCCCATGAAGGACTATCATCCGCATAATTTTATTTAGAACAACATTGCGAATCTCGGTCGATAATTAAAACTAAGTCAATTTTTTGTTTGTCCATCGCGCGGAGGAAATGATTCAGTAAATATAGACAAACAAGAAATTACATGAAAAAAGAGACGAAAGTACCGCTGCACGTAAACACTAAGAATACTTACGTAGACAGTGTCGTTTTCAATCCGCATCGAACATTACTTCAATGTAAAATATTTAGTTATTGTACTAACTGGCAGATCAATATATTCCAAGAATTTCAGATCCAATCCACACCTAAGTTGATAAAGTTAATGAATTTAGGAAATACTAAAATATTTCGGTATATATATTGAAATATATAGCAGTCTATATTTTGGGATTGTATAAAGACAGGGTTGTTACCGTAAAGATTGAACACTCGAATCATCTTTCCTCCCTTTTGATTTATGCAATGCAGAGATTTGAGGCAGATCGCATTCCTTTTCAATGCAAAAGAAGTAATTTTTCTTTGGGAAACTGTACAGTGTGTTTGAGTGTATTTCAGGGTGCATAGGATGGATTTTTGTGTATACTGTACATTGTACTGAGTGTAGGAAAGTTGGATTGTGAAACTAGAAACGACTGCTGTAACTGGTATGCATAACAAGGAACACAACTGTGCTTTTATTCATCTGCTTTCTTCCGTATCATATCCATATTTCTGAAGTGTACCCACAAAGCACATCTTCCAATTGGTATAACAAATAATAATACAATATAGCTTTGTAAAGTAGCAACAACCAATATCAATACTCATATATACAGAAGAGGTCTTTTGTTCCATTTCGTATGATGCAAAGTAAAGTGCCTGCTCCATTGTAGTGCTGAGCCTACAAAATGACAAATTCCCATTTTGTATACGTAAAATAGCGTAGCTTATGTTAGCCAAAGCAGAATCTACAAAGCTATTTATGTATTTTCCGACAAGGATTTATTCGTTGAGAATAAAAGCTGCGAGTCCGAATCAGCGTCCATGTAGTCAAATCACATAAAGTAAACGAGCTGGGTAAACCAGGAAAAGTAAAAGAAAGTGAAGTCTTGTGTATTTCTATCAACTAGGAGAATATCTTCCGAGGAGTCAGATTTCATGCATAGAACTACAATGCATTCAGATCTATTATACATCACACACTATTAGAGCAGAACAGGTCAATTCAAGATAAGTGCCATTGATTTCATATGGATGTAGAACATGTGGCTTTTCTGACCTCATTCCACAGCCCATCCACTAAACAGAAAAAGCAAACTCTAGCTATACTGACATTCGTCCAATATTTCAGATATTCAGAATACCTATATAATGGCACATCATTTTAGGTGTAATTCTTCTCATAAGTTCTCGTTTGTCTTCCTACTGCTGTATTATCCACGATAGTTGTTCCTCCATGTAACTGGTCATTTTGGCAAAAAAATTGTTCACAAATTATACATAAGGTTTGGCATTGATAAAACAAGTTTAGCTAAAGAGACCTTAAAGAAATCCATTGGTCTAAGTAACAGTAATTTGTCAGGAATGAGTTGAGTGAAATAATTGTCGGAGTGAAATCTACATTTCAATTTTACCAAATAATTATTCATAAGCGAAGAATTATACATTACTGTCGTTATTGATGTAAATATTCTGTAGCATTTTTAATTGCTACTTAGTACAGATGTACTGAGACGATTAAACACTAATGTTGTTAAATTGTTATAAAGCATGTTTGAGTGTTGATATTGGTGCGAGTAATTTTGGCTTCCAATTTAATAACAAAATCGAACAGCAATTGCATACAGTTTGATGAATATGCTACGTGAATTTTAACTCATGTACTTCCACACTTTATACCATAATGTAACTGTAATGAATGGATACGTTCAATATCTATGAGTAATAGTAATTGAACTAGTATGTAGACTGTCCGCACTTCGAGAATAATATTAACATACATTGTGTATTAATATTCCTATACCTACTTATAGTCGTGGGTCAATTTCGCAATATGCGTATAGATCTGTATTTTGCAATAACATATATACGTAAATTTCAAATGCATTCTATGAACAGTATAATGGCCCCGACCACAGCATTGTAGTTTGGCTATGTTTTGTGTGACTATTGTAAATTGGGATAACACCTGGCATATCGCACATTACGTAGATTGTAACTGAATAGAATTGATGTGAACAACCTCGCACTTTTAGTAGTAACATGTTTGGCCCTAATAATCGTCGTAGTCATTGAATTATATATCTTACAACAGATATAAGTCAAGAAACAATGGCAGATACTTATTATTGTTTACCTTATTTGCACCACCTGTCATATCATAACCCCATGAAACAATACCTTCACTACAGAATCTATGTACCATGTTTCTTGGCTTCCAAAATGATTGTCGGAAATATTGATTCAGAAAGTGAATTATGTATGATGTATACCTACCCATCTTAGTAGAGTATGAAATACAAAAATCAATCTACACACATGCCACTTAGAGGGCTTCCGGTTACTCAAGACATGAAATATATACGTTTACTATAAATATTAAAGATCAACTCGTCAGTCATCTCACAATTCTCAATAAACTGATTTTACTCCAGTTGTGTCCATTTAGTTTCCTATGGAATTTACGAAGTATTTCTAGTAAAGGTGGTAGTATTTCAGAATGATCATAACTTTTTTCATTATCTTGTGTTGATTGAGATACTTCAACCTTACAACCCTTCAAAGCGTGGGAAAACATATGTGAAATGTTTCCATATTACACAGACACTTGAAACATAACTGTAATTGTTTCTAAGAAAGAGAGAGTGGGATGAGAAACTGTTAGTAAACAGCATTGAGAGGAATTTCTTTTTTATACAGAGTGTCTGTATTAGGGTAAATGGCAACTTTCATTTCGGAAAGATAAACAAGAGCGTTCGCTTCTGAGAAATTGTGTATGCATTTGCGTCGAGCAGTACCTACGTTAGTTTGTATTGAATAAATTGTAGTGCATTATTTGCCTCGCCACAATAGCATTGCACGATATAAGGACAAAGAACCAACTAAAGAAAGAACTACCTGGATTGCTATTATCTCTGCAGACATATTATAGTAGGTAACATTACACAAGTTGTATATTGGTAGGAATTGTTTGATAAAATTGGCGAGAGTAGAATGAGGAAAAAAGGTAGGCTACAGAGTTGGCAACTGACGGAAGAAAAAGTAGAATAAGTTGAATGCAGTCAGTCACACTAGACGGTAGGAGGAAAAGTTTGCGTACAGAAGAGAGTATTACAATTACAAATAGCGTTGTTTCAGTTCAATGTTTTAACTATCCCTAGTTTACTAATGTCATGTAGTGTTCGTATTTTTTGCTTACTGTTTTAGTTTTGTGAACAAAGCCAGTTTAATCATTATCAAGAGCGGGTATCGTGCATGTTGCTGTATTTTGTCGCAACTCAAAGGCAGTATCTGCACTGTGCACTCTCTGTGTACATTAAAGAGAAAGCAGTGTGTACGTGAGCTGAATAGCGACTCCCATTTGTCAATGCCTCTTTTACTACTTTTCTCTTAAACAGCCGAAACTTTTCTCATTCGTTGGCTCATGGTGTCACTTTACCAGACCAACTCCGTTCAACTATGCAGCCCAAAAAGGGGCAATACATATCAATATCTGTACTCTACCGCTAGCCACTACTACTTACACTACAACTACATTTAAGTGTAGAAATACTATACTTTATTATAATATCCTTCCTATCAAGAAACTCTATACAGTAGATGAGCTATAGCCACTCTTATTGTACATCAGTACATTTCTATTCAATATCCCTTGTTTCGTTTTCTGAAATACTTGTTGATCCTAATTGTAGCCGATAGGACAAAATGTAATAGACTACAACTGAAATTTATCTATCAGTGTTTTATGAATTGTAGGGTGTCCGTTCTGTATACATACATGTGTATTAGTATATTCAGTAGTTTATATAGACCATAGATAATGGAATAGTATGTTATATCATCGGCTTAGAAAAAATCCTTATTTATTTGAATGGTTGAGACAAAGTCATCGATCACCAAATGTGATTTAGTTAACGATTAAGTGAAGCGTGCCATCAATAATAATTTTCCCATGTCTCAGCGCACGTTTTGTTCCTGTTGCTCAAAATATTATACCAGTATGATCATGAGTGGCATGTAAAAACTTGCTTCATCAACGCCTATACCAGCCACTCATATTCGCCAAGTACAAACGCACTAGAGAAAGAAAAATAGAACTTGGTAGTAGTTGTCATTAATGCTTTCTGATATAAGGATTTTCTTGTTTTAAGATATCTTAGAAAAATCTCAGGAAATTAATAATAGATTCCCAGATTCCATCTATTCTTTGCGAAAGCATTACCAACCATAGTAGACATAAAAACATTATGTCTGTAACACCAATGATGATAGAATTGTGACATTCATTTAAACATTGTATCTCAGACTCCACAAAGAGTTTTCAATAAAATTGTGATATTTTATATTAACTTATATGGAATAGATTTTTGATCCCATCATTTCTTGAAATTACTCCGCCGAATTGATTCAAAATTTCAATCTTTATCGAAGATAAGCAAGACAATGTATAGATAAAATTCCCTGTCAGTGTAAGATAAGAGTAACTTGATTTCTTCTTTTGAAACTATTGAAACTACTAATGTGCGAACTAACCTAGTAAAATGAATTACAGTAAGCAAATAAGCCAAATCGTCATTATTTCTGAATATGGACAAAGCGCTTTAATTTTCAATTTGTAAATAATACTGTTCAGCATTTGATGTACTTTAAAAATTAGTTGTAATTAGATCACAGGCTGACATAGACGAAGAGCATGATTTTGCCTATCACTTACTACTACTACTACTAAGAAAGTACTATGTTTCCTCCTATAATCCTCTATGCTTGATGGGTAGGTACCTTGAGACGTCTACGAACTATAATATGTCACTTAATTGGAAATCTGGAAAACGAAAAGCAACTGTGAGCTTACAAAAATCTACTAAAAAAATCAAAGTTGCGCAAGGTTCCCCCAAAAATTTGAAACATGTCGACTCATAGGTAGAGTAGGTTGCAATATTAATGAAAATTATTAAGGGTAAGTTGACGTATAAATGCACATTCTACCGTTTACCCTATAAATTGGAACCTAATATATCTGTACTGTAGTAATGAAGAAAAGTGGTTGATAATATGTTTCAATTTTTCTGAGCAAATTCACAAATCTGTACTTTTCATTACAGCTGCTCAGGACTCAGGACCTATCAGATGACGTTATTACATGAAGGGCGTGCTGAATATCTTGTTCAGCAGCTTATGATTCTTGAAATTTAATCAACTTCTCTAGTTTCAAACCAAAATGAGACGGTTTCACTATTTTACATGAAAAGAAGGTGTAAGAGTTAAATGGAATCTTCCTCTTACATTATTATGTACAATGTACATTGAAGAAAATAGGCTTTTTAGAAAAATCGAATTTTCTTGTAGTACTTAAGTACGGGCTAGACATCTTGTTGCAAATGGCTGTGTAGGTACGGCATATACAGAAAAAGTGTAGTACATAAAAAATAAGTACATTACTCTCCTGTGTCCTGCTTAAACTTACATAGAAAACAATATACTGTAGTTGTATATAGTTAGGTATCTATTTATTTCTTCTTTCCATGTTTTTCTTCTATAGGCCCTTTAGAAAGCATTGTTTTTAGATGGTCATATCCAATGAGTTTCTAGAGAATAGCTTTCCTTTTCTTATCTTCTTTCTGGAATCAACTTTCTTTCCTCAAAAAATCGCTGTCTTGAAAAAAGGTAGACAGAAGCCATTAAATGATGAACTAAATGATATGTTACGTAAGGGATATTATGGACATTATTACATAACTATAGTTTACTGCGAGGACTTGACTTCTTTTTTCTCGCATTTTAAACCCGGAGGTCAAAACATTAGTTGCTAAAGAAGTTGCAAGAAGTTTGCAATGTGTGCATGGGGTGTACCATGTAATAAATAACGACACCACGCTTAATTTGATTCTAAGTTATATTGTTCTTGTTCTTCACGAATAGTTCTATCTTGTTACAAGCGACATTCTTTAGTATTAACTTTTGTTTCGTGGCTTACCTAATTAAGGTATACTATTACCAGCCAAGCATGTATGAAACTTCTAAGTACAGTGAGACATAAACATAGAGTAGGTAATGCTAAATATTAGCTTTACTTTTTTAACTAATGGGTGAAAACTTGTTTGGAAGGACAAGTTTCAGGATTTTTAAGTTTTAATCTCAAATTACAGTTGAGTTTATATTACAATCAATCAATTTCATCAAAACTGACATTAAATTAACTACTATTGTAGGTACTAAATTTTCAGCTTCATGGGTTTGAATTTGAATTCAATGCGGATTGCGGATAGTGAAGTGGGTCTATATATACTGTGCATGAATCCCTAGTATCATAAGAGTGTCGTC
>JABASH010001649.1:0-24636 GCA_019776445.1 Tomocerus maximus | reverse complement strand
CATCCAGGATAAAACTACTTTTGACTTTCATCCACCGCAACCCTGCTTACAAGACAAGACAAGAGTTTATTTGATCGGATTGGTCCAATGTCCAAAGAGCTCTAAAGTGGTCCGATGATCGGAATGCTTAAGTAGAATGCAGACTTCTCGGGTGGAGCCACGGCTTCGAACCGAACTGGATTAAACGCGTGCACTGTTTACTCTAGAAACTAACTAAACATTTCGAGTGTGAAATGTTTGAACATTTTTGATTCCCACCAATACAATATCAAATTGGATGATGCGGTACCAATGACTGTGACCACTGCAGTGTGTTTATGTCACAGAGTTAAAACTTGGATAAAAGTTACCTTTATATTTACAGGAGACACTAAAGGCTAAAGCAGTGTGTAAGCATGTCCTAATAAGTAGTACAGTTTCTTTTCAATCTGGGAATTTGCATAATCAAGTTAGGTAATGTATGTAAAGCTCATAAAAGAGATAATCCGTTAAGATGTAGGACTTGGCCGCGGACACGAATGACATGCGCATGCAATAACGTGATGTGAGCACATGTTCCTTACATTGAGCTGAGATGATGACAAAATGACAGGATTTTAAACATGCAATCTCTGCGGTGTCTTCAGAAGATGCATTAGTAGACTAAAGAAGCGTCTGTTTGAAATGCAGATGGCTTTCTGAGATTTATACTTTTGGATGGAGCCATTTACTCAAACCCATTGACATTTCTCTTTATATTCATGACAGACAAAAATACCCAAAAAACACTTACAATGAGTACAAACACGAAGAGTCAAATTGAAGGATGAACTCATTGCGTGCATATGAGAACTAATTTTAGTTGACACATTTCTGGAGAAAGTTATTATTGTTTTATGGCACACAGAATAAGTAGCGAAGTTTGCGCTGCATTAAGTCATAAGTATCTCTATATGATAAACATGTAATGAAGATATGTTACAATACACACGGCTATTTACCAGGAGGAATATTCTAATAACAGAATTGTAGAGTTGCGTTGACATAAGCTGTGCATGATCTTTATCCTCTAAAGCCATTAGAAAATATTTGATTTGGTATTCTCTGGTTAAATGCAGTAAATGATAATGTGAGCAAAGGATTAGAGTATGTAGCCCAATTATAGTTGGTGGGGATTAGTATAGCTATTTAGTGACGCGTGTCAAAAGTCTTGTGACAGGAGAGGACAGTCAGAGCGTCGACTTTTTCCTCTTGGCTTCCTCCGTCTAGTCTCACTCCCTCCACAACCCAACTAACTCCGCATGCAGGGACATTATTGGCAGTCACACAATGACGGAGACGATGACAGGAGTTGACAAGCGGAGTCTAATTCCGAACAGAGCATTTAGGCGAGAAACGTGTATGCTCAGTCAACTCTCACAGACACAACAAATGGAGAAAATTACCAAAAATCGTTTTAGCCTGCTTACACAGAAAAATGATCTCCGTCTGGGCAGTGCTGAACTGATCTTCTTGGCTATTATGTAATGAGTAGATTTACATGGTCCTGCATTGACCTCCTCGTGCCTACCGCCAAACAGCAAAGTGAAAATAATATATGATGGCACTTAGTCATAGTAATGGTTTTATTTCTTTGCCTGTGTCATATGTCACACTGGCATGTAAGACAACAAAGACGAACACTCTGGACGGAGTAAATAGATTGTAAGTGCAAAGGACATTTCTTTATTGTAGTTGTAGGGAAGAGAATGATCTCTGTATGAGGTCAAGTCCTGCTGTTCTGTTCAGAGAAATGCCGTGCCCCTTCGGGGACTGACGAAATTAAGTGGACTGCAGATGAAGAGACAGCTTTGTACTCTCTACTACCTGCCTCTGTGCACTAATAAATATTAATAGGGACATAATGTGGACCGAACGTACGCAGCTTTTGAGTCCTGCATCTGTTCTATGTATGACATCTCCGTCTCAACTGGACCCGATTGTATATTGCTGGAGGAGGCGAGTTTGACTGTAACAAAACATATGCATTGGCATCCGAACTATCACATCGTTAAGTTATTGAGAAGAGAAACGTTGTGTGCAGTTATAGCTAGTCGTAAATAAGGCGAGCATTGTGCTAGTGGTAAATGGAGGGCGGTCGTGAGGATGATACACATATGTAGCAGAGAGAGGACTGAGAGGAGGATAGGCGTTGGTGTAAATGGGCTAATCAATTTCCAGAGCGCATCTGTCTTGACAACCCTTGTCTTCCGCAATGATTTACATCGACTATAATTTTTCACATACGCGATAAGATAACTTGGAAAGAAATACTGCATCACATTTACATTACTTCATGTCTCTTCACATAGAGAACAGTTCAGAGCAGAACATAATAGATCACACAATGAGAGAGATGGAGAGAGATAAATGCATAAAGGAGCACCATTCAGAGGACCTTGTCCTTTATACTTACCACCAGATACTACTGCCTGTAGTAATATTTAGCCCTGATATCGATGAGCACAGGCTGTCTATAGATAAGTATATACAACGACTACTTACAATATGCATATAGTTAGTTAGATAGAGAGACAGAGAGTGATAGGATTGTATAGTAAATAGTATTAGTATTGGATAAAAATGGGCATAGTGTAGTGGATGTAGTGAGTGTGTTGTGTCGTTGGAGTGCGTCGGAGGAAACCGCAAGAGATGAAATAGTGAGACAGCGGGAGGCCTTATGATGCCCTCCTGCCCTGACAAAAGCTCAGCAGGAGCCCTCATGACTCTTTGTCAGACTGACAATGCAGTCGACATTTGCTGTTGGCACTGAGACATCCTTCACACTCCGGGTGTCATGTTCGGCTTCACTTTCCTTCAAACCAACAACCGGCCTAAATTATAACTAGTATATAGGTACCTCTCTCTGCATATTGGTGGGCACAGCCATCTCACTCGCTCACTACTATTCCGTGTCGTTTGTGTAAGTGGAGAGAGATCTGAGAGAGGTAGGCAGCCATTCGTCTAGCTCAGCTTTATTATCAAAATACTTGACACTCTCATTGCACACAGATATAATAGCATATTATTACAATTTACTGATGACTGAGTGACATTCAATGGACCTGAAGCTGTGGAACACACACGCAAATCTCTCTCGCCTCTCCTCACATCACCTCACGTCACCAACCTAATAATAATCCAACCAGCCAACTCAACCCACTCTTCTCTCACTTCCTTTTATTTGTATTCATCAGCTATACTATAATACCACCTTTGACCTTTAATTACCTCCTGACATGACCGTAGGCTAATATGATTTTCATTTACCAAGATTTTTAAGTGTGAAGACCCGGTTTTCAAAAACTAGTTTTCGGAGCATCAAAAATTGAGATGGAAAATACTGCTTTGGACTGCTTAAAAGAAATGAATTTCATTTGTGTTTTTTAAGCCTACAAATAAGAATGGCCGAACGGTCCAACTTTTTGTGACCTATCGTCAGCGAAATTAAGTTATAACATCTAATTTCTTTGAATTTTAATGTGAATAAAAGGTATACGTTTGGACTTATTATCTCCCATTTCATTCCAAAATCTAATCTTCTTGACCATGTTAACTGTCTCCCCTGTATACCTATGTGAGCAAGTACAGTAGAGGAGGTTTGGTATGTTGGTCCAATTATTTTATGTTTTTTTATTCACATCGTTGTTGAGACTTGGGTATAGTGACGGACATGTTATTAGTACTTACGTCATTAAACAACATGCTACAAAAGATTGAAAGCGGATGTACATCTTACTAGACATAAAAATGGGGTGGCTATTTATTTTTATTAAATATATTTAGTAGGCAATCAATTATGAAAATGCGTATTCCAAGATTCTTCAAATCAATTTTCGTTTGGGTAGATAGTAGATTTTAAGATCTACTTACAAATGTGGTGGGTAGTTAATTTTATTATGTTTTTGTACACGAAGTCGTAACAAGACTGTACAAATGCTTTGGTAGTTTGTAAAGGAAGAAAACTTTATTTCTTTACTTTGAAATTTGAAGCGAAGCAATAGGTTGGTTTATTTAAGTTCCTTTGCAGACTTCCTGCTGGTTTGGATTTCTGTGATGGGGATCATACCTTTCTATTTAGATAGGTTAGTGATGTGAGGTGGGATTGTTAGAGAAGAGAATAATGGAGAATGGTGGGAGGGAGAGAGCGGAGGAGAGAGATCCGAGTAATAAAAGCATAAAAGGTTGTCAATGATGAATGATGATGATGAAGGTGGAAAAACTAACTAACGATTAAAGTATCTCGCAACTAAACGGTCAGATTTCCCATTGTGCTCTCTCGCTCAGATTTCCTCCTAAGCCAACAGAAGAGCCAGCCACACACAAAGTAAGTACAAGTTGAGGGCACAGGACAGGACACCTGTCGAGTTACACAAATCCGTTCCGCCACTAAAATCTCTGCGTGAAGAAATGTCATCTCTGGTGGTCTTCTTACTACTCTCTCATCTTTAACTCCCCAAACCATCTTCAGTTGCAATGCAATCACAATCCATCTTTTATATTACTGACATTGCTCTCTCTGATCTGTATTCATGTCTCATGAAATGATGTCAGTGCCGAATCGATTGCAACCCAAAAAATAATTGCAAATTATGTAACTGCATTGACTGACGAGTACAATTTGCAATAAAACATGAAGTTGTGGATATTTAATTCGCGAGGGTGTAGTGTAGATAAACAAACAATTAAGGTAATTTACTATGTAACCTCTTGAGTCTTGAGTCTTGACTACTTACTTTCAGTAGGGAAAGCATATGTCTGGGAGAATGATTTTGAGAGTTGAGATATAAAAATGAATAAGTGCAGAAAAAGATTTGACATTTCTAGATTCTTCGTAGTTCGTACCGTTTCCTTTTGGCACAAAGTGTAAAGGTGAGTCTATTGTTCGCTGAATCCTTTTATGAGTGGGACATGGTTGTGATGAGCTGGAGTGTGAAAAAGAATATTGATTTATGGAGGGAGTGTGTGGAGGTAGTTATGCAGGAAGCTGTAGAGCAAATCTTGGGGCTAATGTAAAAGCTAATAAGGATGAAATGATGGGACTAGGAAGGATTTCGCAATGGAGATAAAAATGCTGGTGTTCTTCTGTTGTCTTGGCTTACAAGTTGTGAGACTTGACTTGACTTCGTTTCAGTTCACTTGACATCGCTGGCTGGAGAGTTAAACGAACGTAAGTAAAGTAAAGCCAAGAGAAGTAAAGAGCCGTCATTGTGGAATGATTTATGTGCTGATAGCATCTCGGCTCCTTGGCATTTGTAAACAGCAACTCTCTTTGCTCATCAATCAAAAACACCCGAACAGAACGTTCCAGTCAACTTCAACTCATTCTTCTGCTGCCTAACCAACAACAGCCCTTATTCTCAAGACCTCCGTCCTCTCTCCCTCCCTCTCTTCCGTGCTTTACTCCATTAGTGGGGGTATTCACGAAGCTGTCTGTAATTCTCTCATTCCCTACGTCTCCCGCTATTCCCATCCAAGATAAAATAGAAAATATGCTTTGGTCTTCGAAACAATTAGCAGTTAAAACGAACATATTAATTTCTGACACATGAGCAGTTTCTTGGTAAATAAATAATTGAGTAGTTTCCTCATTTTCCTTTGTCTATTAGTTAACACATCAATAATATGTTATCCAGTAATGACGAACATTAAAATGACAAGAATAATAAATGATGACTTAAATTGATCCACTTTAATGGCATAATATTATACGTGTAATTTCATTAGGATGTAAACAGAATGTAATCATTATTAATGACAACGCTTACAAATGACTACCCCAAATATAGGAATTAATAACAGTGTTGAGCTATTTAGGGCAGATATACTTGGGCTGTAGTACGTATTTGTTTGAACTGTACTAAGGAAGGGCAGTTTATGTAGTCTCTCCGGATGAGACTTGACAAGTCCCTGGTTGTCTTGACTTGGCATTCACTCTGCACGTTGTCCAAGAGAAACGGCGGAAGAGATGAGACCACACTCGTCACTTCATCTGAAAGAAGACCGCAATGCAAAAAAGAGTTCCTCGTTCACTTCGTCGGAACTCGAATGGATTGCATCAATCACAAAACTAATTCATCTCTCTCATGTCATGTCAGTTCAAGTCATCCACGAAACGGACACACACTACTTTATTCAAGGCTGGGGCTATAACTCTTTAATTTATCATGCTGTAGGCTTAAACCAATATCATATTCTAGGACAGCTGATATCGTTCTGAATTCAATCACTTATTACAATGAGTACATTGTTAATACTCCTTCTCATATTTACGGCAAACCTTAGCAAAAGATATTTATGTGTCTGAATCGGTAGTAAATATCCATTTTTAAAAAGTTTTCCCTACTTACTACATAATAATGTATAAATGTAGGAATCTAAATGAATTATTTGAACAGATAAGATAAAAATAACAATAAATCAATCACTTCGCACTGTTTGATTATTTTCTTGTTTATGATCTTTGGTATATAATTTCATATAATAATTTAAGTATTTGAGTTTAAGGACAGAAGGATTCATAAAGACCATGCAAAGAGTCTTTAGATATGATAGAAATTAATGCTGGTTGTAAATCACATCTAGTCACGACGATGCGGTGAGATGAAACGAAAAGTTTGAGTATTTTGTTTTATTACATCGTATATTAGCCAATAACACTAAAGTTTGTCGTGTCCTGTTTAATTTGGAAACATTCATACATTCTATGATATTGGCTGAGAACTACTTTTCAGCCCCATTGTCAGTTGTAGCACAGGATAGATAAGTACTACTCAGTTTCTTGTATTTTTAAACTTTGTTTTATTGGCAAAAAATTAATTAATGCATGCGGATCCAGTAGCAATAGCAAAACTGCAATATAATTGTACTCCTATATAACTAGGATTATTATATGCACTACTATGCGTGAGGCAGAGAGTGGGACATACGGAGGATTTGTTGTGATGTAAGTTAGAGAGCATGTGAACGGAATGGCAATGAAATTTTAAGGCAATTTACTAGTAGGACAATATGAACAATAAAAATGGGAATGTTAGTAAAATGTAACATATGAGTGGGTAGAGCTATAGATTACACGGTATAATGTTACTTAAATGTTTTGTTCGCGCACACCATGCAAGCACTGTATATGCATTGTAAAGTGTATAAAGTCTAATGAAGCAGTTTGGTTTGGGTGGTGCTGTCTGCTAGGTATATAAAACTAGTAAGGTTATCCGTCCTACGGACGGGGCAGTAACAGAGCGCTTGAAAAACAAAATTTCAAAAATTAAGAAAATAAAAAACAAATTCGGACATTGTGCCAATAACTTTTGACACAGATAAGGTACCTACCATTACCATGCGTAAGAACATTTTAGCTTTTGAATGAGTTATCTCACGACTGCACACTTGCAAAATAACTATTAGAAGTCTCCCACTTAAGCCTCACCTTGCAAAACAATTTATTAAAGTCTCCCACTTATGATTTGCAAAATAATTATTAGAAGTCTCCCACTCAGGGGTCGGGTAGATAAGTATGTGAGTCGGTTAAATTGGATTGGGTCGGTCGGATTGGGCTGAAGTTCACCTCACTAGTGTCTAGCTGTTAAGCTGATCTTTTGATTACCTTGCTCAATCTCCTGCATACCACACAACTCAAGTTTTCACATACTTCAGTATTTCGTTATACACAAACAGAGTTTTCATGGATTTTATGTAAGCATGATGCAAAAATATGGAGTAGGTATAGAAAAGTTGTGGTATTGGCAGTAGGAGTAGAGAGAGGCTAAGGCCGAGAGTGAGGGAAAGAGTGCAGAGAAAGAGAGATGAGGAGATATTTTCATATTTTTACGATGAAAGTGGCAATGGCAATAAATGTAGAGTCGGCCGTTTGATAGGAGAGAGAGGGCGTTAAATTTAATGTTTCATATTTTGCCATTTAGTGTTTGAGGAGGATGAGGAGGTGGAGGAGGAAAGGAATATATTAAGCAGTATACCGATACACAAACACGGTGTAAGTATATAAGTGTGGGCATAGAGTAAAGTATAGAGTGTGGAGAGTAAAGGGAGAAATACGGCCGACAGTCGACACGGAACACACATAACGGAGTTTTATGTGGCCATCAATGTACACATTCACTTCACATACACCCGAGCGGGAAGACGGGACTATCTCGTGAATAATATCTCTCTCCTTCTGCTAGGAGACTCTAATAATATATATCTGTGGACAGAAGACATAGACACTCATCTTTAGTGCAGATATGTACTCTCGTTTACTTTAGTTTAGTGAGCAGCTATTGCCATCCTCGTATCGTCTCTGCCATAAAATAAAGTTCTTCTTCCTCCACTCCATTCCTACTTAGTCGGAGCGAGACGACGACTCCTTTTCACACAACTTAGCCAGCCAAACGCCACTTTATCATCATTCTCTCAACAAGAAATACGAGATGCACCTCCAATGCTTCCACTAATGCTTTCTCTACACACTCACTCCACTTTACCACCCATCAGACGTCAACCCGCTCTTATCTACATATCTAAATGCATAATGCATCTTATTTATACTCCACAAACACTCCCTATTACCCATATTATAATATTATTATATACTACTTACCGACATCAGATGTATATGCAATCCAACTATTTAGGGGTACATTATGTAATGTACCATCCTTTGGGCAAATTACATAGAACAACAAGAAATGAAATGTAAACATACGCAGACACGGATTGCAATACTCAAGTCAGCATCATAATATCCCTTACATATATTATGCGTGTCCTATAAATGTTACCCACCACTGTGCACAACTTCCTGAGAGAACCCAGAGAAGGAAACAGTTTAGTATAAATTCTCCGGAATGCAATGCAGATTATTGTATGCCGTTGAGTAAATAGGCCATTCCAACCTTGTCTTATATTATTTGTAAGTGTGAATGCGTCCTACAATGTTTATGCGTATAAGTACTATAGCGCAGCACCCATAAAACTGTTACTACTTTGCAGATATGCTGTATAAATAAAGGTAGGTAGGGCAAGGCCTGTTGTGGCGAGGCCTAAGCCCGTTAAAAGCCGTAAAGTTTGTCAAGTCTAAAAAACGTGGACTAACGATGCGATAAATTCACTGCGATCTCAAATTACGATCACTTTAGTTGTGTACGTGGACGTATTTATGATTTAGCGAGACTCTCGCCGGCCAGAGAACATTATGAGAAATTTATGACAAGAATCCAATAAAGTACATGAAGGGAACACCGTGTCAATTTATCATCTCCAGTCGAGACTCCACTCCACTCTCCAGACGCAAAACGACTTTGTTTTCACAGATTATTGCTCTCATTATTTTCTACACGGAATTATCAGCCCAGCCAACCTGTCCCGCCGATTCCCTCCAAATCCCAGCAAACTCCTTCCTACTATATCCGCCTGTAACATGTGAAACTTCATCCAAATAATAACTGTAGTCACTCACTAAAAGTGCTCTCTGTGGCACTAATCAGAGCAAACACAATAAGATGTCCCTCTGTTCAGAAATATTACTTCAGTGGTAGTCGCTGCAGTCTCCAGCGCATTCAACAGCGAAAGGTTAGAGTAAATACCAAGTTGGCTAAATAAATTGCAGTCATGAAATTCTATTGGGATTTTATGGTCACTCTGTCTTTCCTCTCTTCTCCGCTCTCTCCTTTCCTCGTATACCTATCCTGCTTATGTTTCATCAGTTGCACATAAAGCTACACCCCAACCCATTCCAGACAGGGGAGGAAAGAAAGCAAACAAAATCCTCCGTTTCATTAAAGAGGAAACATAAAACAGCAGTTAATTCCCTAAGCAGTTTTTCATTAAAAGTCTCTGGATCATTTTCACTGTTTCATGTCCAATCTGACTCCTCCCCCTGGCTAACCAAATGTTGGAATAACCAGAGACACAGGCACTGCTCTCATTATTACACAACATACCTAAGGGGATGCTATTTATTCCCTTTCAAACACACACATTAATTATATTGAATCATTCCTAAATGAAAATAGAGCACAACTGGGGAACTTTGTACAACACTCCTCTCAAAATTCCCAATTTAATTTTCCCTTCCTTATTACTGCTGTTATTTTTATTAGGTACTCAAACAGAATCAGCATGGAAGTGTGGAAATTGTAAAGTATATTAGAGTAGAAGAAATATTGCATTTCTCCGACATAATAATATGAGAAGGAGTGGAGGGAATAAGTGGGAGCTGAGTGTCAACGGTTAGTAGAAAGTAAATAGATAGATATTTCTATGGGACGAAGATTTATGGGGCATTTGTCGTTTGAACTGCCCCGGACAGACGGAGGAGACAGTGGCAACATTCGTTACACTACTGCTGCTAGGCACTCTGCTATATTTACTCTGTTAGGCATGGGGAGAGGAGGAAGTTGGGGAAATGAGGGGAACTTGTCGTGAAACGTTTTAGTTCTGGAGAACGGATAACTCCATTTGGTGAGCATTGAGAGAGGAGGGATGGGGAAAAGTGAGTGTAAGTGGACTACTTGTCTTTCCTCGCCTTTCTGTTACAAGCGACATTTCCTCACACGACACACCCACCACTGCTGAGCTATCTGTTTTCCAAAATAAAAATGGGATAGTGATGGCGAGAGGGGCGGTGCGGGTGTTTTGGCGGAATTCGGCTGGAGAGTGCATTATTTGATGAGGGGGGTGGGTGGGAGTGCGAGGGATGAGAAAGTGTCCTGTTGGGCGAGGAGATGGGAGAAATGTTGGCTAAGAGCATTAGGAGTGACACAAATCACGTTGAATTTGACATGAGAAGAGATGTTGGGAAGGAGAGATGGGCACTTGATGCGACTTTTCCGTTAAGCCGCCCAAAGTAGCTCTTAAGCTGGAGTTACGGCCAGAGAGGCAATCCCCCAAACTGCAGTTAGTCTCCATAGAGTGCCTGACAGATAGGATCCCATTGCCAATTCACAATTCTCCAGAAATACAGCCCAAAGCCAGCCTTGCCCGAGTAAACGACGAAATGATAGCAACGTTTTGTTGCCCGGCTCTCCTTCCACCCGCTCCATCTCATCTAATGTCAGCTAAAATATTGGAGAGGAAACTCCCGCCTAAGTGCCACTGGGCTTTAACAACTTGCAATTTTGTTGACAAAATTGTCTCTAAATTTGCATCTAGAGGGATATTTCACCTAACTACGTCGTACATTCCACTTTCCCTTCCTCGCTCACTTACTTTCATCCTCCACTCACTCACCCGACAACACGCACTCCCCACACACATCCACAATACATATCAATGCAATCTCTCCCAATCCCTCCCTCCTCCTCTACATAAATAGCTACACACTCAAAATACACTCAATTACCCATCACAAATTCCCATGCACTTGAACAGACAAAACCCACCACAAAACAAACTGCAAAACATACCAATGACAGATTACTGACCATGTTCCCTCATCAAATACACTTTTTACCATTACCCACCCCACCTAAACAACATCAGCATTGATCGTCTATTTAAATTTACTAGTCCATATCGGAATAATAATTATTGTCCCCAAAACAAAAATTGTGGATTGATTACTATTTTCGTTCAGCAATCTGTAGGTCACAACTGTATTTACTACCTACTTTATTTGTAGTTCTGAATTAGCATAAAACTTCTATAAGAACTGTAGTACATATCAAGTATTGTGTAGAAGGTAGTAAATAGGATTGTCACCGAGCTAAAAATCGTGGAAGGAAGATTACTGTATATGTATTATTTATGTGTGAAGTGATTTTCTGCACATTTTGCTGGAATGGATTGCATAGGTTCCATTAGTATATGAGATGAAAAGTTTTGTGTGTGCGGATGAAAAGTGGGTTTTTTCTTCTTTTGAGTAGTAATATATTGTAGTGGTGTCTATTTATTTCCTGTTGTCATTCCCCGTGCAATAAATTCACATTTGTCTTCGGGGGATCGAATGGAATCCTCCACTAAATATACTGACTCCGAGGATAACATCTCCGTCTAGTCTGGTCTTACGTATGTCTGAGTGCTAGAAAAACTCGGTAGGTACAGCGAGTGTCACAGAGTCAATTGGAGCGTTTTATTTATTTCGGTTATTCTTAGACTGGAATTGCTCACTTGACATGGCTTGACTTGACTTAACTTTCAGCTTATCTTTCCATTTCTGCACGCTCACTAATCAACTGTGACAACTGCAGTTGATCAACGAGACCAGCAAACTAAAAGCAAACCATCTTCACTTACTACATAGACAAGGTTGTCCTGATAGACTAGACTCCTTACTGTATACCTATACTAGGAAATCCAATCTTAATTCTTCAGGTCACATTACTGCCAAATGTACATCACACAATATTAAAGAGCATAGTCATTCCCTAAAGACATGCTATAAATATTAATTAATGGAAGATGACAACATACATAATTACTTGGGAAAATATTCTTCTAATAACAACTGAAACTGATAGCACACTATTTACTTACCCCGTGTGAAGATTTTAATCGAAGAATAGGCAAAATATAAGATTGGGGCAGTTGGGATGCAGATGAAAAGCAGATGAGGATGCGGACGGACATTTTGCAGAGTTTATAGGATGAATGAGTAATTTATCGGTACAAGGTCTGGAGTTAGTCGGGGGAGTGAGCACAAATGTGGGGAAGAAGTGTCCAGTGGATCGTCATGTCACAGTTTAGACGAGGCGGGGATGTTTCTTGTCAAGACGAGTGGAATATCGCAGTGGTCCAGTGGGGAGAGGCAGGGAGGAGGATTCGGGAAAAGTCGGGAGGGCATCCATAAATAACATTTTATGGTCGAGATAAAAGAAGCTTATTTTGTGAATGTATGACATCCGCGGAGCATATCTCGGCACTGCAGAAGCTCATAAACAAGAGTTACGGCCACGGCTCTTTCTTTTCAAGATGCGAAGGCTAACTAACGTACGTCTCGACCCGCTAAACACTCCGTTCTTTCTATATCATTAAATTGCATTGCATTTTGTAATATTATGTGTCCTTAGTCTGTCTCTCTTGTCATTCTCTACTTTGCATCCATTTATTTATGTGTACAGCAGCCACAACGACCTGCCTTGTCTTTCCCAGATTATTATACTCACAAACTCAACTCTCCAGATTACATTACACAACATTATAATGCATCCCATGCATCTCCACTTTCATTTACGCTTCCTTTTACATACACAGCTCAAAATCTTTAAATTCCGATCTTTCCCGACTCTAACGCCTATACTTACACACATACATCACTTCACACACACACCATTACATTACCTCTTAGAGTGAGTCTCTCTAGCTGTGTCTACGATACATGTATACGGACAGCAACAACGCATTCGTGAATATTGCCATTTTATCTCCACACACTAAACAAAACATTATACATCACATACATACAAGACGTTTTTATTTTAGTGGAGATAGGAGGACAAGTTCCTATTATCAACCCAGTACTGCGAATGCGAAGGAAACTTTATTTTATGACGCTGTCTCATTATTATTTCTTCTTTACGAGCCCAGTCTCGTCCGCACTTAGTCTTACACAACTCTGAGCATATGTCTTCCCTCCTGACTTGGCCACAAATTCCTGCATAAAAAGTTGCACGGGTGAACTGAAATAAATAAAAGGTGAAATGTGTCAATTGTTATCCAAAAGCGTTTGAACATGTTCATTGCTACTGTTTGACTACTTGCACCCAGCCACTAGCACTATGTACACAATCGAGACAAGACATACACAGCAGACAGCAACTACAGATCACATCAGTCACAACTGTCAAAGCACACACAAAAAACTACAATACAAATCGACTAAATAAAAACACAAGTTGCACTTAACAGGAGACAAAGGAGTTTTAATAAATCTAAAGTACGCATCACGACAGGCTGCTTATAATTTCATATCATTACATCCCCAAAGAGTAAACAGTAGCTGCTCACTTATAATTTCAGAAGCTAAAGCTAAGTAAATAGTATGTAGTCCAGTACACGTAATAAATTAATTCGGGCTTTGATATTATGAAGGTACACTTACAATCGCATTTATGGTTAATAGTGAGAGTAATTCTGTCAGAGTGAGTGAGTCAGAATCGGTGTGTGTAGTTGCAGTGGCAGATAAGTAGGGAGACTCAGAGTGGAAGTTTGGAGTGACAGGTCAACATGAGAAGCAATGGGAAACAAGTCAGACCCGTATCATCTGCATGTAGACATATTGTTAATTGTATCTAATCTCGCATTCACATTGTCTGTAGTGGAGATTCCTCTTAATTTGCATATCATCCATGAAGTGTAGCTTACGTAATAAAAAGGTTTGAATGTGTTTACTTCACATTTGTGTGTCGCAGTTGGACTGTGTGTGACTGGATTGGCTTTAAAAGTCATTTCATTTGTTTTATTGTGAGTTGGTTGTTGATTGCAAAGAGGAAACATTAGTCATGGCGGTGACAGTAGCAAGGAGATGAGTGCATAAAAACAAGACCGACTGCTAGTGCCGAGATATATTTCTGTGTGTGTGTTGTGTACACAACAGCTAGTAGGGAATAAATAGAAACAAAGATGTGAGTGGATCAAGTTCCCTCATCTCTGATTTGTCTTCCTGTCCTGGCAGAATGAAGGAAACCACAATCATAAGTTAGTAATGAACTGGAAAAGAAGAGTGGTGATGAATTCCCAAGGGCCGAGGAGTAGTAAAGTGGGATCAAGTCAAATGAATAGGCAAAGTTCCGAATCTTCTGACAATAAACGTATTTTATGCAAAACTCATAAGACATAAATTATTCTCTCAACAAGAAGAATAGTAGATTTTCCACTTTTTACACACTGCAATGCATGGTACTAGTATGTACTGGCTGAACTGGCTGTAGTCGCAGTTGTTTCGCCATTACTCAATGCATTACTGTGTAGTAAGTCAGTACGTTAGTTGGAGTAACGAGGCATTTTATTTATGAGTGTCCTGTTCTGTTTTGTCAGACGATAAAACTGTTTTATTCTCTCCATGAGAAGTTTGGGAAGTTTAAGGAGCGCATCGGATTGCAGTGAATTGATCTTTCAGTCAGCCCATTTGATTCGTAACAGTAGTAAATAACTTTTATTATGAATGACTACATAAATACATAATGCACAGAGGAATGATATAAATCTGAGTGAGTGACTGGCTGAGCGACTATGGCGCAGTCACCACTGTACAAAGAGATATCCGTTTCATTTGCATTTATTTATTTCTTGAAACCTCCAACAACGAAGTGAATAGCTAAATAGTCGTCGGACAGCTCAATTATAAGTTTTAATGAGTGTTCAGTTCACCTCCGCAGTCAAGTCGATAATAGTGTAGCCGTCATTATATTTATTACAAAGTACATTGATTTGAATTGTGTTGATTTGGTCGAGGCTTCTTTATCCCATTGTCATGTAGTGCAGCAGAGCTATTCTTCTACTTTATGACTACCACAACTGCCAGACAAGGCAATTACTTATCCTCTGTGCATGCATGCACATCCTTATATGTATTAGACCATTTATTATTAATCACTCCGTGTGTCTACTACATATGTCCGTAATTAATATCCAACTTGATCCTATCTCTCTGCACATATCCATTACAGCAGAAACCATGTTCTCAAGATTTTCATGACGAACCAAGTAAATTGCGTACATTTTAGAGGCTTCAGATTGTCTTAGAGCTGAGCACACGGGAGATATTGTCATGCAGACCATGGGACTCACTCTGATGGTAGTGAGTCAATTCGAGTTGAATGACGAGTGGCATGACAGAAGAATGCAACGCAGTGAAGCAATCTGAGTGACAGGGCTCATTAATCATTCGTCAAGTCAAGTGAAGATACAGACGTGCAGATAAAGAGCTAAGAAATAATTAGAAAAGAAAAGCCATGCAATCCCATTCCTGCTCCCAGCCATTTCATTAATTAATTTTACCAGATCCTTTAAACTTCACTTTGCTTAATGTAATTGTCTTCCTTTCGGCTCAATTTCATACAGATAAAATCAAATGCAATTATTAGTGGACTGTAGTGCACAAACGACTTTTCTTGCTCTCCTCCTCCTCGGACTCTTTTCAAGTATACCTTCGAGAACACTTGACAGTCACAGTCTGTCACTGTCAAATTGTCAAGGTCCCTTATTATTATGTCTCCCGGCTTCATTTGCATACCATTATGTTAGACATACTTCAACTCAACTATGATTAGTGTCACTATTTCTTTTGTCCTTAAAACTGTTGGAAATTACATCACTCTAAAATATTACGCACTCAACAACAGAGAATTAATATTTACCATTTCCAATTTCTTAAATATATTCAACTATAATTTCGTAAGCATCGACATGTACTACGTACTTAAGTCAAGTCACAATAACATCACATATAGGTCTAAATAGGTACATGTTATTCAGAGTAACTTTAGTTTACTCTGTATGTGAATACTATATCTGTCTGTCTGTCCGTCCTGAAATTTGTAAGCACGATAACTCTCGAACTCAACTTTTTTGGGTGTTATTTAAGGGTCAATAGGACTTATGAGTTCGTAAATAGGCCAAATCGGAAATACCCCCTGACTGGGGGAGGGGTTCTGAAAATGGGTATAACTTCCGTTTTACTTATCGTAGAAGGTCGTGTGATAGCTTATCTGAAAGGTAGCAGGTCGGGAAACACAGCTGTGTAGGTCAATAGTGTACAGAGGTCAAAGGACAAATCGAAATCTCCTAACAGCAAAATTGCACTCAATGGGACACAATAACACAACTATAACATATTTATTTACTTCCACGCTATCACCCAATCATTTCACTATTTTGATGTTTAAAAATAGTTTTCGCAATTTTTAGTTTACTACCACACTACCATCCAACCATTTCACTATTGATGTTTATTTACAACGTATTTATTTACTACCACGCTAAAAGTTACTCTGCCTTACTCCATTCGCAATGGTTTATTTACATCGGAGCCCCATCACTATCCCGTATTAGTGGAAAATTAATGCAAAAGAATTACCCAAAGTGCATGCACAGCGCATAAATAACATCAATAAAACAAAAACAATCACATCAAGCTGAATATCAGATTTCATTTCACAGATATTTCTGATTGTCAAGAAACGATTGTCAGCAAAACACAATTCACTTTATAAAAATTTGCCTACTGGGGAAAGTTGTCAATGCCCTTGACTAACTCCTATTGCATAATTTATATTTTGCGTAAAAATTGAAGATTAAGATAAAATAGCGTGACGGTAATGGGGATGATTAAGCAAAAGACATTTATGAAGCTAATTGTCAGCAAAGGGTTTGTAAGGAATAGACAAGTTGAGTGGGTGAGCGAATTTCAATTGAATTTCTTTGTCGGTGGTCCGCACTGCTCGCTCGTTGTCTCAGTCGGTCCATGCAAATCTCTCCGTCTCCTCCACGCTCCACCGCGACTCAGACTTTCTTCTACATCGTCCCTCTCATTTCCTTCTCAATGCTCCTCACTATCTCTGTCTAGAGATTTTTGCACCTGTCCAGTACTAGATTAAATGTCTGTATTCCTATACCATTAATACTATACTTGGTCTGTTACTTCTATTTATGTTAAGCCATTTTGTTCATCTTTGGGAATATCATCCTGACCTGTCGGTGATATAATCATCACTCGTCATCATATGTTCCCTATTGTTTGCATAAAGAATTAGTGATTAAGGTATTAAAAGTTTTCCTTTGATGCAGACAAATCTGCTCGTCTACAAATGTTCATCTTTACGCGTAGATATCGTTAGGAGGAAGCTTAGGGTTGGAGTGAATGACAAAGATGAATAGCTACTACTTATTTGGTAGTCCTATTTATTTCTTGTTATTGTTGGTCTGATTTGTGATTGAATTGCTTTTCTTTGAATCCTGTCGTGGGGATGCTATTGTGTGCAGTTTGGTTTTGTTCCTTCCTTGGGTGAGTTGATGATTGCGAGTATTTGTAGTTGGCGAGGCAGTAGTGGCATGGCAGCAGTAGAGAGTGAGGAGTGCAGGGCAGGAGTTGCAGTTCTTGATTCTCTTTCGGATGACTTGGCTGTGGTGGAGTTGACTTTGACGTTGACGTGGATTTGAGAGGAGGCGACGGGTTGCTTTGAGGTGCTCTCCTGCTGACAGGTGTCCACCTCCTGCTGAGTACAAGATGAGATGTTTCTCCACCCAAACACTCTTCTTCGACTCCACTCTACTCTTACTAAACAAACTGTTCACTTAACTATCCTCGTCCTATACTCCTCCAAATATAAATACTCTTCCTCTATACTCTCACTCCAATAATACTTTACTCGTCAAAATGAAACTCATTCTCCCATTGTCAAACCAAACAAAGCAAAGTTTCCAGCTTAGCCGAACTCACGATCAATGAACAAAGCATTTCTGCATCACAACCATGCATTTCATCATTCGATTAATACCACTACTCACTAAAACCACCTCAAACTCAAAAACAAGTACAGAACAAGAAATATGTACAGTAATACATAATTTGAAATAATTACTAAATAAATATTTACTTAAATCTTGTATGCATAACTGTTCACATGCTACATTACGTAATGTGTCATTATTACGTAATATAATATAGCATAATTTATTTATTTATGTGATCAAAGTATATAAATAATAAAATTATTTGAATCCGAAATTTTAGAAAACAACCTGTCAAACCTGTAGTTGTGTATATTATATATAAGTGTAAATTACAACTAATCGGAAATAGAATGTATTGTGTTTTACTCATCTTATTGTCATTTAGTCTCAACTCATTTTTTAAAAGTGCAAGTTGTGTTTGGTGGGGAAGCGAATGGATCTGTCTCTCCTCGGGTTTCATCCAATTGCATTGTTTGTGTCTGTTGAGGACGTTTGGGTTGTTCTTGTCTTGTGACATGACAGCTGTCTAGTACATTCTGTGGGCAATCTACTGGGAATGTTAACATTTTTGCATACACACACGACAGAACTGCGATTACATATAAAGTAGGGCTGTTCTGATGTCTATACAGAAACCTATTACTCTCGCCATTAATCCGTCATTACAAGGATGTTTATTTCAACACAGACAGGTCGACGGTCGACCTCATTGAATCAGTCAAATCCCTAATAAATTACTACATTAATTATTATTATTGCCTTAATTTAAACACACTCCTTGACAAAATTGCCCAACACAAATACGCAGCTACATAAACTGCAGTGACAAGCAAAACTATTTTTCTCCACAGAATCTGCCATTGAATGGATGAATACAAATAGTATCCTTGGAAGATCTTTTAATACAGGTTGAAAAATGTTTATCTATCCATCGGTTATCAAGTAACTGACATTTTATGCGATAACATTAACCACGAGATTTTTTATTGCATATTTTTGTACTCTTAATAACCAACATGATAGATGTAGAAAAACGCTTAGAGCCTCCATATAAATTCTAACGCTACATTTTATATTTTTTGCTATTTTTTGCATAATCTATCTAAAAGAATGCACTGCATGTACATAGTTTGCAGTTTGCCTGGAATCTGGACAACATTGGAAGAATTTTTCCATTCCACGTGTAGACCGTAAAAGGCATAGACAAGTATTTGGGTGTGTGCAGATGTAAGACGGTTTCCTTGTAGATATGAGTCAAATGATGTCTGTTAATGCAATGACAAGACATGGTATTGAATAGTGAAAAGTGACGATTTCGACAATAAATTATCAACCGGAGATATTATGTGGAACATTTTATAGTATTTCTTGAGGACACATACCAAATTTACTTTACACAACTAAGTTTCATAATATTATGGTATACACAGAGTTATAGATGGTTGACAAACTTGTACATGTGTTGACCCCTATAAGTACAGGACTTTTAATGTATGTTGATACAGCCGTATAATATACTGTTGTCGTAATAAATATAGCTTATCAACGTATAGAGCACATTTAAATTGCGGATGATGATGGTGTATGTGTTTTAGGAGGAGAGCATAGAAGTACAGCGCCAGAGAGAAGCCGCCTCACTTGAGTTGACGTTGACGTCCTGAAATGAATGGTGCCATAAAGATACGCTTTATTTCCACTAAATAGCCATTGATTCAACTCGACTCTCTAATCAAAATGTCAGAAACACATTTAGCCCCCAACAACGTCACTTAGTGAACGAGTTACCTATGCAGAGGATATATATACGTACTTACTGCTACATATGCTCACGATGTCATTTCCAGCCACTTCATTGGAAAGGATAACCGTAGGTATTATCACATAAGTAACCTAACAAAGCCAAAGTGAAGTCATGAACACAATAACGGATAAAAAGTGTCTCCCCGTGTCAACTGAACTAAATCAAAGCAGTGCGGAACTCGTGACCTTTTGCTCTGCCCCTTTTATTACTTTGCCTCATAAATTGCTGGATTGAAAACTGGGATCATTTTTCACTTTCCTATAGTTTACATAATAATGCCATCAATGTTTCATGTTACACTTTCCGTTATTAAAGGGCGAGGGCAATTCTTCTCAGACCCTAATTTATTAAAATCGCCAGCAGAATTCTAAGCAGTTTATGCAGCCAACTAGCCAATATCATAGACAAAGCTAGTCAGTGTGTATGTAGATACATCGATTGAAAAGACTAATGAAACAGTTGATTTCATTGAATTGTTTGGTAGTTGATTGAGGGAGAGAGGGCGGGTGAGTTGTCTGTTTAAGTCTCTGCTCTACAAATAATTAGAACATGGAAAAGGCAGAACTTGGCATGTCATGTCATATCACTCTTTAACTCCACACTGACAATTACCCATTTAAATCCTTTTATCTCATCCTTGCTGCCGCCCACCCCACTATTTACCCAACTCACATCACACACTCCAGTCAATGCCCGACACTAATAAAAAAGCAAACATGGGTATACCAGAATTAAAAGTATTTATTAGTGTGACACACTGTCCAAAAAATGAATGTGCACTCCTTCCGTCACTGAAACGTGAAATATGGAGGTAATAAATGTGGAAATGTCACATGAAATATAAAAAGAAAAGGACGGAGGAAGATGAGGAATGAAAGGAGGGAAGTGCAATGTTAGGGAAATGATGGGTTTACAAATGGATTTGATCACGAAGATAGGAGCAAGGCTCCATTTCTCAAAGAAAGCAACCTAAACATGACATGAGCACAATTGAAGCCCAACTATTTACATGCACCCACAAATCACATACGAAAAGCCAGAAGCCTCGGCCGGGTTGGCTCCGACTCCGAGACAGACTTTTTAGGCAGGACTGACGTTAGGAGTTGAAAATGCAGTTGGACACGTTGTTGTTGAGTTGAACTGTCAGAATGTTGGGCAGTTAATAGCAGTCCGTGATGTTCTGTGGAAGGATCACCTTAATAGCTATATTATTATCACAAATAGACTGGCGAGCTTGTAGGGAAAAGGGTGAGTAGCCAAGCCACCAAAAAGTAAAGTAAAGGTAATGATAGCCATTAGAATTGGAATGGGCATTTCATCGAATGATTCCATTTATATTGTGGGAACGCTGTGCGTACATTGTGCTTGGCTAATAACACAGGCTAGTCAGATATTAAGGCTACTATTTAGATTTATAGACATGCATTACAGCTTTCATTTCCTTTGTATTTAGGAACTTTTTCTGCGAGAGCAACTGATTTATCGCCCTTGGCTCACTCACTTACTCATTCTGCTAATAAATACTGCACTAAACTATTGTACTCTAAATTGTAAACTAGCTCCACTGCATTACTCCGCTGAATGCCTAACAGCAAAAGCAATTGAATAAATAAAATACATTCGAGTCAAGTCGTAAAAGAGAGAAGGTAGTCGTTTAGTCGGACGGAGTGCCTAATTCACAGGTAGCAGTCAGGAGGACTCAACAACCGGACTATGAGTAGTACAACAATAAGACAGACACGGAACCAGGAGGAAAGGAGAGCAGACACGTCAATCTTATTTATTTATTTTATGTGTACGTGGAAATATAATCATTACCAATTTACGACTAATCCTGCCATCATTCTCTCCTTTATCTATTAACCATCCTCCGACTGCGAACATTCATATCTGTATGTACACAAAGATACTTATTGTTACTCAGTACTCTGCTGTAATGCGAATGACTTGGCCTATATGCAGGCAACTAACAAACATGCATGTAGTGTCGCATTTGGTTGACCTCCTTTACGCTTTCTACAAATTGACACTTGCAAAATTTAACGCGACAATTATATTTCATTTATGTCAATAAAAAGTCAGCGCTTTTGGTTTTGAGACGTGGACGTGGAGTATTTTTAATTCACATAACTTATATAACATGTCAGGGATAAGAATACTTTTTAATCGAGCTAGTACTTATGTACATGATACACGCAGTATGAGAGTGTACAGACGACTAAACCCAATTCAATTTAATATATTGAGAGCAGCAGCACAAGGAAATATTTTTATGGAGAGGCTATTGTAGTTTAATGTAGGTATGTGGAATTCCCAGGCAGGTCTGTGAATTGGCAGCGCTTAATAAGTGGAAACTCCCTTATCTCCTGCTGGAAGCGAGATGGCAAGTAGCGTAATATGTAATAAATGTAATGTAATTCGGAGAAAACTGTGACGATGATTGTTCTAGTTAAAAAGGGGGAACGTGTGTGGTAGTGGCAATAACTGGAATAGTCATAAAAGTGTTTTTTCCAAGTCTGACATGACAATCAGTTCAGTTCAGTGGCAATGAGGATGCAAGGGAGATTTATAGACGAGGCTCTGGCTTTATTTTATTCCTCTAATAGGATGTACGAGTAGATAGGCCGTATACATTGATGCTAGGGCTATCATGTGGTTTGCTGTGCAGAGATAGATGTAATGTTCAGTGAAATAGATGAATAAATAAAAGTATCTCGAGACTCATTCATCTTCCTCTATCTGAAGTCTCATAAATTTCGGCTTCCCTTTGAAAAGTGGAGAGAGAGACAGAAGAAGAGATCGTCTTACTCAACTCGCAAACCAACTCCACAGTCAGCTCCGTGCAACTGAATACACTTTTGCTTCTTGCGAATACAAACCAAGAATCTCTCAACTCTTTACTCACTGTGCTCACTCTCTTTTAAAATACTAGTTGCTTTATGCTCCACTCTTTCCTCGACTCTAGGCCGACCCTCCAACAAATATTACCGATTTAAATAGGTACTTCAATTATTTTCAACAATACGCAAGAATTCATTTTTAGCATGTTCACCACAAATGCCATTGAAGCACAGAATTGAATTCTTTTTCTGAGAGAAATCAGCGAAATGACCTGAAGATAAAATTGTATTTGTAAGACAAAGCTGTATTTTAGCATGATATTTTTCCATGCACTAAGATGTAGGGATTTATGATGTCAAATTGGCTTTGAGGTAGGAGTGAGTAAGAAAAGGATGGGAGAACAAGAGCGTGGTATGTTTGAGGAGTAATAAGGACTATGCAGTGGATGTTGATTCTGTTGATTTAGTTTAAGTTGGATGGAGTGGATTAGTTAGTGTGTGTTGTATATTGGTGGATGTTGTTTATGCCGAAGAGAGTCAAAGGGCGCTCTGCATGAAGTCAACTGATTTCACTGACTGTGCAACATAACAGCAGCCTTGCCATGTCAGGCCAGGCGGCTTCGTTTCTAAGCGTTGCTCTTGCTCACTTCACATCACTTCAGTTATTTATTTGTAATAAGGATAAGATTTTACATTTCATCTGAACTGAATGATGGGCTCACCCAGAGCCAAGTGAGCAAGAGCTGTACGAGTCACTGGAATTGTAATAATAACTAAGTCTGAGATGAAATCAGCGGATCGAGGTTTCTGCGAGTGCAGTTAGTTAGTTGGCTTATTTCTATTTTATTGCCCTCCAATCTCCAACTGACTCGTTCATCCATTCTTTAATTCCGAAATGAATTATTTGTACGGGGCACTCAATGGACTTGCACTTCATTTGTCTTGTCTCTGTCTACATTATTATTACCATTAAAGCCCCACTCACATCCCACATCTCAAAAATTCTCCCAAATGGCCAGAGTGTAAGGAGCCGGCCGACACAGAGTTACATAATATATAACTCACCTCGACTAGGATCTCTATAAATTCAACTAAATATAAATTGCTGCCATGTCACGAAGGGCAGAGGAACAAAAGAGATCTGCAGATACGTCACTCAGATAGCCCAGGTTATCTCTCTGCACTCATAAATAAAGCGGCTTTTGAATTATCTTCTGATGTGAATGCTATTGCTCTGTGCTCCACTCTGCCCAGCTAAACTTCACTCTAATAATATTACACTCTCCCCACCCAGTTTTATTCACCATGCCTCTATTTAGGGAATACTCTTTCATGTCAATGAGCACATTATGATGTAATAGAAAATGCAAGCAACATCATCTTATCGTATTGCCAACTGCATAATATTACTTAAGACAATTATTACTTAAGTACCTAGGTGGTAGATTTCATTGTAGATCCAGATCAGTTGGAGTACTCTGAGAGTTAAGAATGAATACATGTTCAACTAATTTTTGTTCCCTGTTTATCAAAATCAAATCTTTTGAGCAGACCTAAGTTGTTAATTTCTACCTCTTTCTAGCGTAT
>JABASH010001648.1:0-24645 GCA_019776445.1 Tomocerus maximus | reverse complement strand
CTTAAAAACCAGTTTACTCGGACCAGTTTACGTGGAACCGTAGTTTACTTAATATTAACTTCATTTATTTATTGTGTTATTATGATGTATGCTTTATTTTACATATTTTACAATTTTTACAATCGTATAGTGTAAACTGTAAACCAAACCAAAAGGAAATACTTTTAACTATGTGGTTTGGTTCGTCAGTTTCAATTTCTATTACCTACTATATAATTATTGGTCTCGATCTACGGACACTAATCTTTGAATTATTGTTTCATAAATGTCGATGCCTTTGAGAAACACCTTTTCATTCAGAAACTCATCATTGTCGTGCAAAAGAACAGGTGTATTATTTATCGGAGAAAATCCAAACGCTGGAATTCCCAAAGCCCTAATATACCTCGCATCTGTAGCTCCAGGACAAGTGACCACTTTGGTTTTCATTTTCCTAATGAAGGTAAAGCTATTAATCTCAAACTCTAATCTCGGTCTTCTAGGTTTTTGTTAACGTCAAATAATTTAATCTACTTACAAATCATCGCAAGCCGTTTTAAGAGTTTTCCACCAAATGTTATCATCAGTTATACGTGTAGGGGGTAAAACATCCGATTTGACGATAAACTCGTAAGAAACACCTTCACCTGCATCTTGACAAATTTTCTCGATCAATTTCTCAGCTTGTGACTGTGACCAGTGCGGTGTAACTCTCACATCAAATACCACTGTCAATTCTGTTGGAACGACATTGGGCTGCATTCCTCCCTATCGTAGAAAATCAATTTTCTATCTGTCCCCAATTTATGGTGTGTACATAAGCTATTTGTATAGTAAAATAAATTACTTGAATCATGGTCATATTTACAGTTGTGACATCACCCAAAGTCAATTCGTCTGCTTTAGCCTCCAACCTTGCCTTTTCAGTTTGTCTCAAATCAAGAAAGCAATTGATTAATTTCTGCAGTTTTTCTGCTGCTGTGTTTTCAATGAACATCAAAGCATGTCCAGTGTTACCCTTTATAGTGAACTTGATTTCTGATGATTTAAAAAAAATCTTATTTTTCATAAATAATTAAGTCAGCAAAAAATGACACTACTGTAAGATAATTTCCTTACGCCATAAGGCACGCTCTCCGTAAAATATTTGAAAATGCTCAATTGGATACGTTCCTCCTTCGTCTAGTTCCATTGCGATATTTAATGTTGCAAATTCTTTTGTTTTGACAAATGCAGCCATTCCCCTTTTGCTTCCCAATTCTTCATCTACAACAACATTGATTATGATTCTGTTCGGGTGTAGGTGATATTCAGCAATTTAATAATTATATTGGCTTTACCTGTCACAAAGGTAATGTGAACGTCTCTTTTAGGAACAAATCCCTTTTCCATAAGCCTTCTAACAGCTTCCAAGTATTGGACTCCAACACTTTTCATAGAATGTAGGCGAATTAATATAATCCTTTCCTAATGTTTTCCAACAATTGATCTGGAAAAAGTTTTCTTTAAAGCAGTGTACGTTCCTATACGTATACGCTTATTGAGACTGACATTTGTGTGGTTGTATCAAATAGAAAGAACCAGTATCGTCGATAAAAACCTTTTCCAGGTCAATCCTCGGAAGATTTATACAAATCAACCCGCTACCTTTTCATATCCTGAGTTCCTCGTCCATAAATGTTACCATCAGCGTCTTTTTCTGCTGCAAAAGGATCGTGTGTCCATCTGCTCTATATAATTTTAAATATGAATTTATGAGTCAATTTTACAATGGATTTAGTATTTAGAGATGGGAAATTGATTTACAAGATCAACAGGAACAACATCCATGTGCGAATTAAGCATGATGGACTTCAAGTTTGGATTTGATCCTTTCCAAGTCAACACCACCGCAAATTCAGCAGGCTTAGGAAAATTTACTATTTGAAATTGCAATTTCAATTCTACAGCTTGCTTCCGTATCCATGAAACGCAACCTTCTACAATGAGTACGTAAAAGTACATTTAATGATTTTAATATTATTTTAATGTTCACATTATTTGCAATTTACGTAATATTTTACCGTAATCTGGATCAGGATGTACAGATTTGATTTTTAAATAATCCCGAAAATTGGTAGTTGCTTTGTGCTCCATTTCGATAAAATTGTAGTACCTAAAGAATGATGCTTATTTCAGTGCTTGTTATATTGTACAATACACAAAAATAGTACGCTTTGCTTTAAGTTTGAATTAAAAGGTGAATCTAATCATGTCCAGTGCATATGTGTAATCAGTGACATGACTTCCTCCACGTAACTCCATCATCATGAACATACCACTTCTCTAAAATTCATATAGAAACACCAATACAGTTAAATAATTCACAAGTATCTGTAATTATGTTTTTATATACACTTCGGAAACTTGAACCCATTACTGCGTTTTGTAGGCATAAGGATTACACAAGAACCTAATATCTGTAGCAAATATATTTGCATAAGGATTCGATGTTATAGCATAAGAGTGAGAATTTATGTACAGATAACATTTACACGTACGTGTTCGATTGACATTGACCGACCGTGACGTTAATATCTCCTGTTTGTACTGATAACATTTTGATGCAAGTTTTTGTACAAACTTAAAATTTATTTCAGATGATATGTTTTCCTCCAAATGAGATTGTATGAAAGTGCCATATTTACGTGTAAATAACGGAGGTACTTAAAAATAAAACAGTTAACAAACACAAGTTCAGAGATATTCTTCTAAGCTGTAGACTGTATGTTTGTCCTAATCGACGATATTGATGTATAATAACTAAATGTCAAAGTCATGAACTAGAAAGATATCAACGAAATAATACCATATGTCAATAACAGCCCTGCCTTCACGTATTAGTGTGTGTATTCAACATGTCTTACTGTTGGTGTACTTGATGACTAATTTATGAATATGGGATATGACAGTAAGAGTGATACATACCACACTGATGCTAGGAAAAACCAATCAAAGAGCTATTATAAACGAATTAGAGTGGTGGGCATAAGAAGGTAAACACAAAAATGGGCTGAGACTAAACGGATTACGGGTTTCACGCACAAAACCAAATGTAGATACCCATTCCCTTGCTTGATTTCTAGATATTCAATACAGTAGCCTAAACGAAGAAAGAATCCACATCTCTAAATACATTTTTAAAATGATTTTTAAAAGCAAAAATTTAATTGTGCAAATCATCCCTGTTGTTTCGGTTTTATTGTTATTATTCAAAACAGCTCATATGGTACATACTTTATAAGGTGCATCAACAAAATTCAATTCAACTATTTATTACTGTTTATAACTTGTTCGTTTTAATAATTACCAGGTCCCTTTGAGACTTACTGTGTATTACGAGACCCTGTGCTCTGACAGTGTGCGATTTATCAAGACACAACTGTTTCCTACATGGACATTGCTGGGAGGATTTGGAAATCCGTTTATGGAGGTCCAGTATATTCCGTATGGTCATGCAACGGTAACTTTTTCTTGGACTGTTTTAAACCTTTTATCTCGAACAAAGCAATTGCGTATTTTGTGAAAACCAAAATGAATTTTTTAGACTTCTTCAGAAAATGGAGTTTACAATTTCCAATGTCAGCACGGGCCGGATGAGTGCAAAGGGAATAAAATGCATGCATGTGCACTGAATACTTTACCGACGGAATCTCACGGGGCTTTCGTCGACTGTACTATGAGCTACTTTTATCCTCCATCAGCAGGACCCACATGCTCAGAAAAATTGAACTTGAATTACACAGTGATTGAAGAGTGCATGAATTCCTCCAAAGGATCAAAACTACTTGCATCATATGGAAATCTAACACGCAGTTTGGCACCTGATCTCAACTACGTCCCTTGGATAACATACAATGACAAATTTTCAACTGCAGACCTAAGGAACAGTGAGTCGGACTTGGTGGAAACTATCTGTAGAAAATTTAGTAATATCACTTTACCGTCTGTTTGTAAGTAAGTTAGGCTCACTCGAGTATACCATACAATTACATTGAATTTTTATCATTTCTTCAGCAATATTGTAATACATAGTAACGTACTTAGTAGAGCTACTTAAAAATCAGTAATTAAATTGCGAATTAAAATTATTTTGCAAATTACAATCGTAGCTGTAAAGTTAACTTCAGATAGCATAAAGACTAAAAGATGGAAATATCCGAGCATTGTCTAAATGTTTCCTGTAGTCCACATCCTAAGGCTTCAGTTCCATCGGAGCAATTTCCCCAACTATTTCCAGCTCTGTAGTTAATCCTTAATATACAATGAGAACAGGTCAAGCCTGGAGGAAGTCGAACTGCTTTTCTTATCATCATTTCCGTTCCTCGCTCAGGAACTGGCACTTTTGTCCCTCCTTCAGCTAATTGCATTGTCAAAAAGCAATTTTCGGTCTCGGGAACATCTCTGCAGATCTGATATTCCACATAGCCAAGATGGGTGGTTGTGAATTCCAACTCGACATCGATTGTCTAGAAAATCAGGACCTGATTGATTGGTTTCTACTCATTTCTATTTCAAATATACGTGGTTTTCTTGAAAATCAAATGGTAGTGGAGGCTTCAGTTATGCCTCAACACTATTTTTGACGTTCAATTTACTGATTTTCATGGTTTTTTGGGCAAGTTATTGCGTACATAGAGTTATAATGAAATTCCTCCAATTATGATATAAAAAATACTTACAGAGCCAGATTGATAACTCTCTACGATAATTCCTTGTCCATACGTTCCACCGTGTTCATTAGCTCTTGGAGTAAGGTCGATGTAAGGATCACCGCATACTCCACACGACTCAACGATGACAGGTTGATGAATCTGTCCACAATATAAAGCATCATCGTCCCAATTAATTTCCGGTTCCAGATGTGTGAAGCGAGGGTCACGCCAAATTGAAGAGCGACTTATTGGTTGCCATAATCTCACATGCCCGTCTATCAACGAACCACAAAGAATTGTCACCAACGCTAAAACTGCGGGGAGGAACTTTTTTGTAATGAACACCATTTCACCTGCGAACAAAGGTCCAATGGGAGTGTGATACAAAAAAAAGATATTTAGACAAAATAATCATGACCAATGTCACCAATTAAATATTCCAACTCAAGAGATTTCTTATCGTCAAAGGTCGGACTTTCCAAAACATGACAGAGTTGTTTAACATGCTGTCAAGTCTATAATTGCACAATTCACGCATGATAAACTGCAAATGGGTAACAATTGTGTAGCAATAGTATTTACCTTATCCTTTTTTCCCGTCAGAAATGTGACAGATTAGGCAGATTATGTGACAGGAGCAGAATCCGGTGATAATGCAAAATGTATGTGATTTGCAACATAATTATAAATAGAATGACAATAGTATTGGGAGCAAATTGTACAGAGTCAAGTGTAAAGGATAGGAAAAATTAAAATCTATTTATGATACTCCCTAGTCTGTAGAGCCTTAAAGTAAGCAGATTGCCATTGAATTAAAATTGACACATACAATTCACAATCACAGACACGCATAATATATAATTTATTAAAGGTACAAATATGTACAAAGGTCAAATCACTTTTTACAATTTTTACATTGAGTAAGATCGCGTTTGTCGGGAATTCCTACAATAAAAGTCATCTCTATCTAATGCCTCAAGAGCTCTGCTCCATTTCTTATTCTGTAACTTGACATAATTCCGGTAAGAGTTGACGAACCAAATGGCGACACCGAAGAAAGGATATATCGCCACATGGAGCCAAAAGACATACACTTCTATAAAATAATTGACCAGGAATGGCAAGGGAAGAAGTTGGCAGATCATAAAACCCGTTGAAAACTGAACCCATTGGGACAGGGATCGAAGATTTCTCTGAAAGTAGCAAATTCATTCAATTTTTAATATTATATTGGACATTTTGTGCATTTAAACGAATATGAATGTGAGTGAATACCTCGGATATTGCCTTGAAGAGTAGAAACGTGAGTAGAATATCGGCCACGTCAACGACAAAGAATATCAATGTGGATGTGAATTGAAGTTTAGCTGTAAAGCATAAATCTAACATGATCAACTTTGTATGAACTACTACGGAGCTATAATGTACTATATATGATAATGCCCGAACTTACGATCGAGATAAATAGCAGGTGTGGATCCTGGCAAGGAAGAAATCATGAATCTATGCTTAGCTTCATTTTTCTCATCTTGGATCGATTTGATGTGGCACTCTGTCAAAGAATAAGTTGTAAACAATCCTCCCAGTATCCCACATATATCCACAGTCTAATGCAAATAAAATAAATCAAGTCAATAAATGTTTGTGCAAATAAGTCTTAAAATAGAATTAAGAATGAATAAAATAAAGTACAGATACCAAATGAACGTGGATTATGAACTGAAAGACTAGTTGGTAGGAATAGCGTGATGGCATCTTCCAATTCGGTATGATGAGAATTCTACAATTCGGATTCAGAAGCAACGCAGTTTTATTCGCTTTGGCTTTACTATTCCGTCTTCCGCCTTCAACGACGAAGGCGAAAATGAGTTAGCGACATTTCCTGAGAAGAGTTATTCTTTTTCACCCCTGTCACTATTCGGTTTACGTGTATGCAATGTGCAGAGTGGGTAATGTAATGTTGAATGACTTTTCGATATGCATATCTTTTCATTTGTGTTCTTATAGCTTAGGAATTTGTATGTCCTATTTTATGAATGCATCTCTATGTGGCCTTTCGGGTGATGTACGCATAATCATGCGAATTTTGGAAAATCGGTGAATAAATATGTAAATTGTTGTATGTATTGCTATTTAGGAGAGTTTGTACCAACCCAGCCTACTCAGCTCAGTTTCCCCTCCTACACAACTACCGCCAGAGATGCGAGTTCGGAATATTTATCCATTAGGAAATAATCGAATCATTTATTATTCTCGTTAATTTCCAATTACGTAAGGTAAAGCAATTACAAAAAGGAAGTAATGAAGTCGCATTAGCGTGGTAATAATAGATCAGCTAGGATAACCATATACGGAATGTAAAATATAAATAAATATACATGAAGTGTTTTAATACTATTCTCTACTATTTAAATACATAATAAAATGACAGAAAAAGACGAAGGTTTTACGGAGGAGTTCTGTAATATTGCATGCAACTGTCGAAACATTTGTCTTCTGCAGGAATGGACAGAGATGATACTTTCTGCTTAGTAGGAAGAAACCAGAGAGATTCTTTAATCCAAATCTTGTGTCTGTGGCCTTTTCCTTGGTTTGAAGTAATCAGTCCCCATGGATAGGAAGTCAACACATTTTTCTCAGTTGGGTCCAGCGATCTTGTGTCCTCTAAGGGATGAGGTCCTTTCTGCCTTTGGTAAATTGGTACGGAGTCAGTTGAGAGAATGATAATTAAGAAAGTGACAAAAACTGCTATCACTCTGATTTTGTAAGATCTCTGAAACAATCCATAATGTCCAATTAATACACAAAAAGTATTTAATAAACCAAAGTTAACTCTTTACTAGCAAATGTTAATCTTACAATAAAAAACTTCCACAATTTATTTTCATACATGACGAGACAAAACTACGGTCAAGAATGAATTCCCCGGTAAGTACTGGGACGATATAGAAATAGAAATTTTCTTTTCAGAGATTTATACCTAAATTTTCAGTCTAGCTCATTTCAGCGCAAGATCTTGTGGGGGAATTCTATTTATATTTAAGGTGGGTGTCTCATAAATAAACTTTGACATTCGGGCATTTATAGATAATCAGGTTGTTAAATGTAATTATATATCTTGTAAATTATTGTGCTAGTAGTTTACAAAGTTTCCGAAGTTCCGATTAGCTTTTCCATTCCTGCATCTTCGACTCTCCAGTTTCCAAGCAAAAACTACCAGAAAGGTTATTCAACAAAAACTAGATTACGTACCTACGCAAATTACCTTCAGGGAGTGGGGCTTAATTCCTCGTGTCGATTTCTATCTCACATATGCCAATAGTGACTTTGCAATGTAGTTTTCCAGGCTATACTAATCTGAGAAGCGGAAATAAAAATTCCTTAAGCGTAAATCGAAAGACGTTCGTTAGAGAAATGAGAAAATTTCAACGTGTTTCTTTTTCTTCCTATTTCATCTTAATTTACTATATCTCCCGATTGCTCCTAAAGTATACATGCATAAGGAAATATTACCACTTGAAATTAAACTCGGTATGCTTCCAAATGTCCCAGTCCCAGATTACAGAAGTTCCTTGTATATTTCAAATATTACTTTTACTTCATCACAAATGATTACTAAACATACCCAAGTAACGTATCCAATAAACTGTATACTGTCGAATGTGAAAAGGCCAGAAGCATCCAACTATCGATTTTTACAGTGGCGCATCGTTCACCATCAGCTCAGCTCTACCACAAAGTGCCTTTCCAGGTCACATTCAAAGAATGACATACAGCAAATATATCGTATAGTATTGTGAACTAAGAGACTCAATTAATGAATATATCTACATTTTTTATAACTAAATTGCAAATAAAAAATCAATGTTCTGATGAAGTTATAAGGAGCAGGGAGAACATTTAGCTGCGTAATCTAATCTGTAGAACTACAATACTAATAGCAAACTGAACTACATGATTTTTAAGAAATGTGGAGTGAAGTATTTAAAATTGAGTAGAAATTGTAGTCATTTTTATCTACAGACATAAAGTGCAATTTATTAACTTTCAATTTTTATTATGAATAAGACAAATCGCGGATTGTTGAGTTATGAAAAATTAGATGTTGATAAAATATACTAAAGTATCTACCCAAGACTAAGTACACACAGCTGTAGTCTATAGTTAATAATAAGTCTTTTAAGTAGGATAACTAGAATCTAGATGCATAAAAACAAGGAATAGTTGATTAATTGCTAGTAGTAGCTATACAAAGACCTTATTTGACACAGTATTACAAGTACATACGGCACAATCTGCACAATGGGTATAAAATACTATGTTCATGTATTTTGCGAAAGGAACGTTTAAAATATTGCGAAATTCAATGCTATGAGAAGCAATATTGTCGTTAATAAATTGACGATCAGGGAATTATCTACGACTACAGTAGCATGCACTAACACCCCCACTAACAATTGAACTAAACATAACAAATATCTAACAAATACGCTATAAAATCTAATAAATAAAGACACTTGACACTACAGATCCTGACCAATAATATAAATTTTGTCAGAATCAGGCGTAAGCATGTAATTGTCTGGAACACTCCAAAGTACCCAAAAACTGTACAATTTATATTTGAGAAGAAATGTTCCGATTATGCCAGCAATAATACTGATACTGAAGAAGAGAATTATCACACCACAGAGGGAGACAATGAACAGAAAGATTTTTATCGTTATGAGAATATTCTTTCTGAATGGGAACGCACGGTTTTTCTGGAAAGGGAAACAAAAAGCTCACTATGTTACTATTACTTGATTAGTGTCAGTCATTTATGCGATTATTATCTCATTTGAAAATGTTGTACCTTTGACGATCTCAGGATCAGTAATGCCAATATAATTTCTCCTATAGTGCACACTATATAACGCAAAAAATAATTCGTATGAATGCGTTGTAATTAATTTTGATCACAACTATTTAATAGTCATTAGTCATCACTTACGGGAAAAGAGAGCAAAAACTGCAATGTCGGTGTATTTATTTCCCATCTGCGTTAAATCATCCCAATCACCAATTCCATGAAACAATCTGGTCCATAAGAAGGTTAAAGCTGCAAAAGATGCTATTCCAATCACCTAAAATTAAATTACCACATAAAAAATTTGAGCTCGTGGGAATTAGAAAATAGAACTCTTACCAAGTCAATGGAAGCCAATATCTCAGTTTGCTGCTTATTCAACTGGTTATTTGCTACTGTAGCCATTTTACTTTCCAATGCAAATTCGACAAGGAATTGGACAGTTCTGCTGATTAATTTTGTGCTATGTATGATTTTTTGGAGTTTATTTCAAAATAATTGAACCCTCTGGCAGTTAAGTAATAAAGAAGCGTGTCAACAATGTAGTAAGAACGGGAGAGCCTGCGTAGAGATAAAGATATTAGTCCACAGAATAAATTAAACTCTGCATTCAAGTAAACTTGTGGCAAATTATAAAAAATGCAGGTATTTTCGTAAACATGTAGTGATTCTGAATAACTGCTTCAATAACAAGAATTTCAAACCATGTAAATATTTTGCTACTAGTCCTTGTGGCCAAATTTATTGCTGTAGCTCCTTTAAAATTTCATTTCTACATGCCAATAGACCACGAAAGAATAAATCAGCATCCTAAACAAACTGACGAATACACTCTTTGAAGAACAAAATCAGAGATAAGAATAAATATACAGGATTGAAACTGAAGATCAAGATGAAGTTGTGTGTTTGGCATCATCAAAATTTGTAAGCTGCAGGAGGTATAATAGGTCAAATACGTTTGCATGTAATAAGTCAGTGACGTTCTCCGGGAAAATTACAATAGTGAATGCATAAGTAATAAAACAGGGTGACGATTCTATACAATGAGTTTATAAGTCAAGCTAGTGTTCACTCATGTTATTTAGAGAACTTTCATGCACACTGACACCAGAAACTGATGACTTGATAAGAAAAAGTCACAGTAAGCACGTCTTATTTACATTAGGGAGATATGTGAATATTTTAATTGTCTGTGGCAGACTATACATACCTACTAGGAATTACACATTTGCCTACACTATATTATAACATTCACATGTGTATAATTTACATATGTAGCAACGTTTGTAAGACATTGGACAATAGGACTATATAAAGCAATACGAGCATATGTAATATGACAAGAAACTAGAGATGTTATTGTATTTCAGGATAAACATAATTCTACTGCTACTATTCTCATTTTACAATTTTACAACTTTTTATACAACATGAATATATTGAACAGGCAAGTCAAGGGATTAGTAGATATACATGATGACCGATCGTAAGTGAAACGTAAAGCTTTCTTGTCAGCTATTAATAGAGGGATATATTTTAAAAGCAAACTTCAAGTTTCCTAAGCCTATATCAACTAACACTACCTACAAGTATATTATAAACTTTTTACAAGACAGCACTCACTAGAAAATTGAGATTTAAGTATGACAGAGAAAAGACCATAGCCGTTAGGCAGATAAACTAGCAAAAATTTCAATCGTGATCAACTTGATTTTGTAGTATTGAGATTTTCACAATCAATCACCCAGCAGAAAAACAGCTTCATTCTCTACTACGTACAAGGTTAGCTACATTTATCGATGTTAAGTACATCTATACTTTTTTAGTGCCAGTTTCGACGTATTTACCAATTCTACTTCCTACTAGGTCAATAACTGATAATTAAATTATATCGTAGTAGCACCCTGAACTGTATATGGTCCGGTCCTGGTAAATTGCTGTGCCAATTTTAGATTTCTCTGGTATGCCCACTACCGATAAACTAAGGCTGCATTTTGATGTTATGCTTAAACTCTGATACATATTTTTAAGTCTTGTAATGCAATAAAAACATTTACGTTTTATGCATAGCATATTGATGTGATGTGACGCTAAAATTTAGAGACCTCTGTGCCATAAAACATATTGCCCTTCCTGTCTACATTCTACTTGAATACCTAGTTTACTGCGTACTTCAATTTTTAGTGTTTAACAATATCATTTTGATGGGACTACTCCAATTAAATAGCTAGGAATGTGGTTTTAGCTTGTAACCTTTAACCTTGGTCTAAATAAGTCAATGGGAAAACATTTCTCGGATGATAGTAATGGTTAAGATTTATTGGTTTTGCTTGCACCGAGTACCCGGTGGAAATAGGCATTGACACCCAGACCCAACTCATGTAAATCAATACTAAAAGTATTAGTAGCAGTAACTTCATGTCTCGGAAATAACTAATAATGACTTTAGTAGTCTAATAACAACTCGTGTGTCATTTTATACATATTAATACAACTTATCTTGTTATGTTATGATTGCTTTTTTATGTTATGTTTGACTTTGACTGGAACATCGCGACACTTGTTTGTCAACATTTATTACTATTTTTGCAACTCTTTATGTATTTTACGTTCATTTTTGTTTCACGAAAATATAAACAGTACACATGAGGAATGAGAATACAATTACTATTATAATGCTGTCGAAGGGCAGGTGAAGTTTAAGTGTCCTATTATGAGTGAGACATGATACGTTTAATTCTTGGGTGTTGACGTAGAAGTTTTTCGCCCACGCCACATTACACTGATTATATATGCCAAGCTACCCTACAAAAAACTTCCCAGAGTATATTTGTAACAATATGTTCCATCATAAAAGTATAGTCGCCATTACATAGGAGCATTATTGATTCTCCAAAATATGTTTTGAAATAGAACTGCCATAAGGCTAGTTAAAATTACTTGTAATGAACAGTACTCTTGCCCCACATGTGCATGACAATAAATAAAACATTTTTGTCACTTGCAGTGCACATAAGCTTAACATTTTATCTTGACTTGCAAATGTATTCCAGTAGATATACAGTAAAATTATCCATTAGAGAGCTTACAATACTTATGGAAAACTGCATCATTGCATGTCGCTATTTAGTCTAACCTCTAACACACTGGCGCCGAAGGACATAGCTATAGTTATATTTTACTGTGGTTCGGTTTTAATTTAAACGCATGTTAATAGTGTAGATTCGTAGAATGCTAAACAAGCATAATAATTTACAATATTACAAATTACAGCCCTATTAACTCTTTTTGGATCAACTGCATCGACTAGACAAAAGATTATTTGCTACGTTAACAGGCATCGACTTTCTTAATGTATATTACTTTTATAGAATTCAAAATTCAAACTTAAGTGCAAATATTAACCATTTTTATACTTCTACAAAATTATGACTAAACAAACAACTTTTACTACAGAAATATTAAAGTTTTCTTAGATAACATTAGAAAATTAACAAAATAAAATATTACGTTCGAAATACATAGACTTTTTTCAGATAGGTTTTGGGACTTGACCTGGCAAAAGCACAATGGTATCATCATCGAAGTATAGCTGCTGGGTTACTTGATCGAAATGAAAGAAACCAGACTCCCAGATTTCATCCATGAAAGAATGGACAATTGAAAGGCAGGCAAACTTGTACGTTAACATGACCAGATAGGCTATAATCACAAGAACATCGACAGGCAACTCCACTGCAAATTGGAAGAGGAGAATGAGAAATAAAATCGACTCGAAAATAAACCAGAACTTCAGTTTTCCATGTAAATGCTGTAAATCATAGAAACAGTTACTAATACAGTTTATAACTTGAAGAAATGCATAACTTGTAGTTCTAAAAATAACTGAATGCATAAATACAACCCAGAATATCTGTATATGTAGATTGTGGTGTAAAAAATTTATATTTCCTGTGGGTTTTCAATATAATAGAGCAAGTAATGTCTAAAGACCTTATTAACTTACCTCAGTAGCACCAACTTTTAAAACGTAAGACATTGGGAAGTGCAGAAGTACAAAAACTGTAACATTTTAAACAGAGTGAGATTTTCAAATATGAACCAAGTAGTAAGTAAAAGATAGCTCAAGACTTTTAAAATATTTTATGTCATGAACTTACACAAGAATTTTATTAAAAAACATAGAAACTCTTGCCCTTCGCGAGTTTTGGATAGAAAATATTTTGGATCCTCGACACTTTTAAGGGTTTGAAAGATATACAGTGATATTAAAGGCAGAGCCACGATAGCCAGTGACTGAAAAAAGAATTTAAAATGTTATGATAGCTCTGGAGGTTTTGTTAAATGAATTCTCGACTACTATTTCAAAATGAAACTGAAAATGAAGTATACTTACAATATTGGAATATGCCACCAAAATTACTTGCATCCGTCGGGTCATTTTGTTTGAAGTTTTCCTGATTGTCTTTGTAATGAATTTATTAAATGAAATTTCAATGAATTTGTTCACACAGTATCAACCAATCTGCGCTGTATTTAAGAATGGTAATAATTCAGCCAAAGAAAATGTGATTTTCCATTTTATTATATCCAAAACTATTATCGATAAGAACTGATTTACAAACCAAATTGATGAGAGTATAGGAAAGCTAAGGAGCTAATAAGCATATTATAATCAGGCATGGGCTATAGACAATCAATGTCAATAAGTCAAGAAATGCAATACAGTCTACGGATTTGAATAAGCAATGATTAAATTATGATATTCACAATCTCTGATACTTGAAACTTTCTTTGAATTCACGTTCTTCAACTTCCTTTGGCTGTTTTTCGGTATTGCTTTTCTGTTCTGGTTCGTTTGCATCCTCCCGATTAGTGGCATTTGCATTTGCGCTCACCTTTTCTGAGTCGGTCAAGTTGGAAATGATAACTGGTGGAAGATTGGGATGTACTGATTGGATTAAGCTTGAGACTCTCCTAAATCTTGCATTGATGCTGTTCATGAAGTCACTAATTACCCAAAGTCCATACACTTTCAAGAATAAGTGGAGTAGAATAATAAGTTTCATTCTTGGGTGTCGCAGGAAGGAAATGTTGTCATTGCGAACAGTTAGTTTTTCGCCAACACCAGCGTAGATATAGATTGAAATGAACATGATGAAAGCAAGCATCAGGCACTCGCACATATACCAGGTATTGCATAAATAGTGACTCTCCTACATTAGAGAAATTACATTTCCTGTGGTTATTTAAAATTCTTTCTGAGTTCTACTTATTGTTATTTACAACATAATTTTAGCAATTATCTCATTATTATGCACAGTTAAGTCTGTAAACGATAGGATTATTAAAACATTACTTTTTTCACTGCGTACACGATAAGTGTGGCCAACGACAGGGTAAGAAAACACCAACCTAAATGCAGATAGTAAAGAGAAATTGATGAGAATTTGTTGAAACCATGTTTCATGCACTTTTCAAAAGTATTTATTTAAGACCGGAACTTACAGACAATCAAAAAGTTGTTGTAAAAATTCTTTTCGTCTGTGTGAGGCTCATTGAAAATGATTTTCCTTTCCCAATTTTCACGGTAACATGTTCCAATCAAGGCTACAACTTCCAAGACCTTTAGAAAAACAATAAATTACCATTTCCATCTGTAAACTCGCTCTTGCGTATGTCATCTTAAATGTTACAGTCAAATTTTTAGAGTTAAAATTGAAAAAGCCATAATAAACTTACCGAAACAACGAAATTGTAAAGAACAAAGTTCCTTTTCATCGGGACCGTCAAGCACAGAATCATTTTGAGAACTTATTTTTAAAGACAGTATAACCTGTCGACTCACAGTCTTGTAGATTTAATACTTTTTCTTTTCTGCACCTTCGTGAATTAGTTGAAATCGTTATTTTCAACGACTAACTTTTTCAAGGTAATATCAAAGCAGAAATGGAACACTGGGACCACAAAAATGACTGAAACTCTGCAAATATTATTTTACTTTGTTTCGCTAGCCACATCTGAGCATAGTGCAATTGGTGCATGTGTCGTGTACTTGTCTATGTTTTATATTGGCAAACTAAAGTCATATACTAGCCAACATTATATTATTGCAAAAAAGCAATGTATGCAATAGTGAAAAGGAGTTCAGTGCGAGACGAATTATCAGTTTGTTTTGCATTGCTAGTCACTTCTTTTGACATAAGAATAACAATACGTGTACATAAGTACATACACATTTACATATTATTTACATACATAGCTCTATGTTGTAGCAGGATTATTTTAGAAGCCAGGAGGAAAAGATGGGAAATATTAAAGTGAAGAGGAAGTAGCAAAAAACCGCATGAAGTGATAAGAATCCCTACTAGTCTCGAGTTTTGCGTGAAATTACGTTAGCCATGCATTACTTTATCATAAAGTATAGCTGTATTTGTCTGTTATGTTATTCAGCCTACTATAGGTATCTCCTCTGATTCGGGTGCAGTTAGTTGGCTAGCACATAATCAGTTTCTTCTTACGTCAATTTAAATAACCTAAGAAATGCTTGACAGTACGCTCAACTCTGTGTTAAAGAAATACGATGTTAATATACTTTGCGCGTGTTTTTATTCCTTAACAAAACGACTAACTGGCTGACACTGCTGACACGAACGACGAAATGCAACGGAACAGGACGGAGATTACTCTGATAACACTAATGCAGAGTCTGATAATCTTATCTGCGGTATTTCATCTCTTTTGTGAATGTACTTAGCTCGTTTCACTAGCACTTTGTACTTCAAACCAAAAACATGACATTACATAAAGTTCTTTAACTGTTTAAGAGAAATATCTCCAATTATTATGTCTTCTTAATTGAATTAATTACTATCAGGAGTTGATATGTCTGTGTGGTAGCAGCAGCCACACTGATTTATTGTATTGAATAGAGCGTGCTTCACCATTTATAGTAACATTGAATTACAGTTTGAGGAAAATGCTTTTAAACGATTTGTTTAAAAAGCTTGAGTTAATAGCAACTCGTAAAATGTAAAACTAAAAGCAGAACAATGTATTTACTACACTACACATGCTGTTAATTGGGACATTTAGGTACTTACAGGAATTTGTTATGTCATTTTGTCGGAATATGTAAATCTCTGAACTATTTAATTGAATGGTCTAAGCAGAATTTCATGATTATTATTTTCCCCAGAGAAGTTAATGTACTACAGCAGGAAATCCAAACCACAAATTAAAACTTGGGCAATAGATTAATGTGGCATTATTAAAGTATTACCTATTTTTACTTTAGGAGTACTACAAGCAAAATAAAAAAAATATTTTTACCCGTTTCAAGACATATAGGGTAGTAACTCTTCATATTTCCTAACCATACTTATGATGACAACTTTACTAAAGTAAATATCTACATAGTACCTACACTATTGATATTTGGTTGCATAATACGAGGAATTATCAGGAACCAGGACATGAACTGAGCATAATAAATTGGTATATTACTGCTTATTTATGATCGACAGGGATGATAGTGCCTAATTAAGTTGTAACAATCGGTTGTCCCAATTAGGACACGGTCCAGTCCTTATTTAGTGGCTGACAGTTATAGTAGTCCATTAAAGATGAACTCTCTTACAGTTGTAAGTGCTCTTCTTCTATCATTGACGGTTGCCACAAGATTTTCCTTTGGATTTTTGCAGCAGCACTCGGAAAAATATTACTCTGTAGCTACCAAAAATGCCGGAGATTATATAACAGCTAAAGAAGGACAAATTGACCAGGCTGAGAAATCATTGACAAGAAATTCTAGATCTATTCACGTTTTATTTCCACCTAATGGAAAATTCTACGTTCCACCTTCACGTCCACATCCACCAATGCAAATGATATCCACAACCACAACGACTACTCCTCGATCTACAACGACTTCAAAACGTCCTCCTAAACAATATCCTGGCTTTAATACGAACAAAGATAAACATCCTCACAGCCCTCAGTTACCTGGCTCCAAAGATTGCAATCCTAATTGCGGATGTTCCACACAATATATTCCTTTCTGTGCTTCAAACAATGTAACCTACCGAAATAAATGTCAACTGAACTGTGCTCAGCTAAAATGTGATTCAGGTTTGTCATGCGTCCATTATAATTCTATAATCGTACGGAATTCGTTACGATTCGTACTTCAGTTTGGAAGTGTTTTTAAAATCATAAATATAATATATCTAGGTATACGGAGAAAATTCGAAGGAGTTTGTCCAGTACCTTACGTTCACCACAAACCACACCGAAAATTCCGCTACATATCTTACAACAATTATTGATGCACTTGAGTATTTGGGGCAAAAACATCTGAACGCCTTATCATCAGCTTATAAATGTCATAAAAATGTCTTCATCATATCAAATTTTGTGTATTTTATAATATTTTTTATTTCACAATACAATATTAAATTAAAAATGGCAAAAGAATATTTTATGGCTCATCTAGGTTTTTTACAAAAATTGTCCAGTTCAAGGAACAATAAAATCACAGTATTATTGGCAAAGTAATGTCCATTGTTACGACAAAAACGTCTATGTAGAAGATAAAGATGAGTAATAGTACCCATAATATTATTTAAATAATTTAGCTTTCTGACCCGAGACAAGCTACCTCACAAAGACGCTAATAATAACACTGGCAATCGTAATGACTGCGCTACAAATAATTTTATCTTGATCATTTCCCCAGATATTAACTGTATCTTGAGTGTCCTGTATCCATTGTAAGTAAGAACCCACGTTTGTATAAACTCCAGGATACTTAGGTCTCGCACAGCCTACACCAAAAGAAACTATTCCACAAAAAAGGTACTTTTGTGTACTGTTAACTGTCACGGGGCACAGCAAGGGTCCTAAATTGACAAAGCGATATGAACACATTATAATTAAGTTCCTTAAACATATAAAATAGTAACCAACAAAAGCGCATTTATAAATTATTGAAGCCAGAGTTAAATATTTAATGAACATGAAATGAAGGACCATAGTGCACCACCTCCACTATCTCCTTGACATGAGTCCTTCCCCGGTGCGCTCGCACAAATCATATCCTTTGAGATGTTGCCGGTTCCATACGCTGTGCTACAAGTTTCATACGATGTAATATTCAAGTCCACCTTCCGCAAAATCCTAGAAATTTTGTTGCCACTTTCATTTTGTACACCCCAACCAGCTACAGTAACAGTACCTGATGAAATAAATAATCTTATATCTCATTTGATTTTAAGTAATTTGAGATTGCATCCACTTTGTCTCTAATTATAGAAAAAAATGTTTTATTTTCTACTTTTTAAGTTTTGACCTGGTTTCCACAATGGTATGACTAACGAAAGATTTCGATTTCCGTTCGAAAACTATTAATGCATCTCTACAACAATAATTATATATATTATGCTATTAATACGATCACACTAGTATACCTGTTGCATTGAATGACATAGGAGGAAGTGTCAGTGGAGCCACGGTCTGTGTTATTGCAAATGGAGTTGGAAGCTTAATGAGTGCAATATCATTTTGAAAACTATAAATCAAAGTAAATTAAAGTGATAAATCTGGAAGTAATTACTCAGATAATTAACTAATGTTCCTTAAGTCATTTCCAAAAATTACAGTGCCTTTTTTACGGTAGCTTATAAGGAAAGACGCATTATTGCATAATGTAGCCCATTATTCTTTTACTCGTACTCCTTACCTCGGCTCAATATACCCTCTGTGATGCAAAAATGTACGGCTTTCTCTTGTCTGTTCTCCAGACTCTGTAACCTCCAAATCATGGTCACCAGCTCTGACAGTAATGGAAGATATTCCTTTAACACAGTGTCCAGCAGTCAACACCTTAATAAATTAATTTGTTAGTTTGGAAGGGGTGAGGACCTTGGCAGATACTATGAACATATACTAAGAGATCAGATTTGAGATTTAAGATCTCCAAAAGACACTGAAGATTTGTACATCAAAATAGTTTTATATTACCCAACTTTCATTGATGATTGCCCCTCCGCAAAATTCCCCTGTATTTGTTTGCAAATTGACGATCCACGGAAACTCATTTTTCGTTGCAGTCTGTCCCCCGACGATTTTAACATGTTCATTGACTTTGCTGGTGACATCCGCTGAAATAAACAAGCTTTTCATGTCATCATTTATAAACACATTGTACAATCTCCAACTAAAGGATAAGCCAATTTTAGAATCTTTACACTATGCAAAATTATGGACGAAAAGAACACATTTAATCTACAGCTTGACATGGTATTGATATTAAAGATATTCATGCACTACAAACTATACAACATGTACCATATGTACCATGCAATAATATTATGTAAAAATTATAAAAGGATACTTGCTGAAATTGAAACCCTCGGAAGGAAAGCATACGAAATGAGTACTATTGAACAGTGTAATATCTTCATCATTGATTTAAACAAAACGAAACTTTGAAAATGTTCCGCAGTGTCGCGTATTGATGTCTTTGGGGATGGCTATTTCTCTGTCAGCTGACTTTTAGTGCAGATGAATTGTTTAAGCAAAGGGAATATTAATATTGGCAAAGCTTTATACATTTTATCAGTTTGTTTGAACGATTGTGTGATTTATATTGGGCTCATAGATAATGGCTTCTAGGTACAGAATGTTCTTGTACTAGCAACCGTATAATTATGTTACTAGTAGTGTAGTGGATAAAGCGATAGGATAACTCACCTTTATCATTATTAGTGTCATGGTCTTTGTTTACTAATTAATGCACGTATTAGATAAGATACAAACCGAAACTAATGAGCAAAAGATCTATTCCAATGACTCACCGATTCCTTTCTTTGAAATATTATTTCAGAGGCTAAACTACCATCTAGGATTCGAACCACCTTTATTATTAGAACTCGTGCTTACATTGGCACTTTAATGTGATGTATGGTATCATTCACATTCTTTGCATTCTTTGAAGTGTTGAAACAGTTATGAACCGTAAATGTAGAACTGTTTGAGATTTTTAAACTATGTTGCAGAATGAATAATAACTATGTCTATGTAATAATATTCTTCATAAATATACAATTAATAATTTCTAACTTTGTTCCTATCAAACTGCTTACAAGTGATTTGTGACAGCTGTACAATTTCCTCCACGTGTGGAAACAGTATGATTCAATCAAACTAAATAAACTAAATTAAAACATATTATTTTTGGCAATGCATGTGTGAAAAATACTTGCAGCCAAATGATTATTGTTGTGTTTGTGACTACTGTGACAAATAAAAAAGATTTTGATCGAAAATTGTAAGTCAGGAAAGCCAGACTTCTACAGATAAAGGGGAAGCGGAAGGAGATCTACATACAAATTGCCTCTAATAATAGGCTAGTTATATGTAATATAACTTTGTTACGTTGTTCATTAAAAGTTCAAGGCAATTATATGCATACAATATATAATATATGTATTTACTTCGGATTATTATATGTGATCACACGAAATCATTTCATGACTTGACGATATTTTTGTCAGTGTACTATTTCAAACGGATTTTGTCTAAACACAAATACTGCAGTTTTGTGAGACGTTTAGGATTTGAGAATTATTTGATGCATGGAAATCTATTCGATTTTAAAGTGAGAATGAGATGAGAGGGACTTATCCTTATCCCATAATATCGCATCCATCCATTCATCTATCGTATCAGTATCGTGGGTGGTCTGCTGGTGTGTGACTGTGTGAGTTAGTGTTTGACTTGTGGAAAGCTTTGCAGATTGTTTTCCCACTTTTATGTGATAAACGATATGCGCCTACTTATCGCTCAAGAATTTTGTGGGAAAGATTGCACCAAGTTTGAATTGTTGTTGCATTTACGACTTACTCACTTCACGAGTTTTACGCAGACAAACAAAACTTTCTAAAGAAAATAAATCACTAATTAATTACTAATTAGTACACACAAGAGGTGACTAATAATAAAATATTAATTTAACTAGATAGTGTTACGTGCTCCCGTTTCAGACTTCTTGTCACTTGCGTGCTTCATCTTTGTTTCTGTCATTTGTTCTTGTTGTAACTTAAATCATAAATGCAACTATAAAGAGGTATGGTGTGTGGATTGAATTTTTAGTTATGTCATAATAGTTAATATCAAAAGTACAAAGTACAAGTATTTCTTTTATTTATTGTATGTAGTACAATGTTAGCTTTAAAGTCATACGAGAGTTCATCTGGATCGGAAAGCGGTTCTGATTCGGACAATGAGAAGAAAGAACCTGCAGCAGTTTCTGGAGAATCAACAGATCCAAATGTTGATGCTGACAATGTCATGGAATTGCCAGATCATTTAAAACCTCTTAGCTCCGATTCTTCCATTTCTGTAGCGGCTAAGATGATGGTGGTTGCTGCACCTGATGTTATTGTTAATGTAAGCTAAATACATTATGAAAGCATATAATTATACAAATTCATTCTCAACGGTTTTAGTAATTTCTGAGATTTTGATGCTATTTGATTCTGAATGTTTCACTGCTTATTTAGAAAAGTCTTGACCCTCTAAGACACATCGATCCAAAAACTAAAGAACTGACCTATAACCCAAAATATGAAGAATTGTTTGCTCCAGTTATCGGGCCTGAAAATCCTTATAAAACTAACCAGCAAAAGGCTCACAAGAATATGCTTTCTGGATTTGTTGAGAAAGCTCACCTGAATGAATTCCAATTCGAAAATCAAAGACGGACTTTTACTAGTTATGGTAAGTGGTGTAATAAAAATAGTTAGGGCCAAAAATCGAATATAGTAAGAATTGGTTTGCTTATAATTATTATTGTGTTTTTATAGGCTTCGCTGTTGACCCAACTGTTGATACCGCTCTTGCTTCCGTCCCAAAGATAATCGGAACTGCGACTACTTCCCAAGAAGCAGAACTGAAAACAGTCTTTGAAACGATTGCCAAACGACCAAAAGATAAAAGAAAACGAGAGAGAAATGATCGTCCAGAAGATATTGAAGGATTTCTTGGACCTTGGGGTGGATTTGAAAACGAAATGAAAATCGCCAAGCCTTCGGAGGTATATTTTAATTAATTATTTTGCTAGAGGGAAAAGATATTGTCAATTTTTCACTATTATATGTTTCGTAATTTTTACGTTTTTAACACAAATATTTTATATATTATTAGGAGGAAGCAGCAGAGCTAGAAGTAATTTTGTCAAAACGTCAACGCAGAGGCAAGAATGTGGACGATAAACCTATTGAAGAAAAGTGTATTTTGCACATAAAAAATCCTGTAGATTATCAAGGACGGTCGTTCATGCATCCTCCTCAAGATATTGGCATCAATTTAAAATCACGAGAACCACCAACAAAATGTTTCATCCCCAAAAATCTTATACATACCTATCAAGGTCACTCTAAAGGTGTTGCGGCTATTAGATGGTTTCCTCAAACTGCCCATCTGCTTCTCTCAGCGGGAATGGATTGTCGCGTCAAGGTTTGTTACAGTTAATTTTTGGTATTAATTTTTTTAAACCTCTATATTTCATGCTTTATAATAACGTTTTCTTATTTATTACAGCTATGGGAGGTGTACAACGAAAGACGATGCATCCAGACTTATATCGGCCACAAGCAAGCTGTACGAGATATTAATTTTGACAATACCGGCGCTCGATTTTTATCTGCGGGTGAGTTGACGTTTTAATACTTTAATTTCTTAGTGGTTATAGTCAGAAAAGATAGGAGATAATAGTCGTATAAATAGATCTGTTGACTTATAAAACTGTTACGTTATAGGTTACGACCGGTATATTAAATTGTGGGACACCGAAAAGGGAGAATGCGTCTCAAGATTTACCAATAGGAAAGTAGCATACTGTGTTAAGTTTCATCCTGAAGAAGACAAGCAGCACTTGTTTGTTGCTGGAACATCTGATAAGAAAATCGTTTGTGTAAGTTTTTCTATTTGTGATATTAAAATTCTCTAGTGGGTATTTCTCGTATCATAATGGTAATTATTTTCAAGTATACTTAACTTTGACTCATAGTGGGACACCCGATCTGGAGAAGTTGCTCAAGAATATGACCGGCATTTGGGCGCTGTAAACACAATTACTTTTGTAGATGAAAATAGACGATTTGTTTCAACCTCCGACGACAAGTCACTTAGAGTATGGGAATGGTAAGTGTTTGTATGAATATGAATAATGACCGGCAATACATACATTATTATTTTTTAAGTGCTATCATCAGCCTGTATTGTTATATTGCTATATAGCCAAAGCATGATAACATTTAAATTCATGTGCAATTTTAATGTAATCCAATAGGGACATTCCTGTCGACATGAAATATATTGCGGATCCAAGTATGCACAGCATGCCCGCAGTTACCGTGTCTCCAAATAGCAAATGGCTTGCGTGTCAAAGCATGGATAACAAAGTTATGATATTTACTGCTATGAATCGATTCAAGTTACATAGAAAAAAGACATTTAAAGGACACATGGTTGCTGGCTATGCTTGTCAATTAGATTTCTCGCCCGATATGAGGTACGTCAATTATTTAGAACGCTTTTATTCGATTAAGTAAAGTAATAAATATTTTTAATCTACATACACAATAATGTAATGGAAAACAATTCTATGCAGCTATTTGATTTCGGGAGATGCCGATGGTAAAGTTTTTGTCTGGGACTGGAAAACAACTCGTGTATTTAGCAAGTGGAAGGCCCATGATAACACCTGCATAGCCGTGTTATGGCATCCTCACGAAACTTCTAAAATTGTGTCCGCTGGATGGGATGGATTGATTAAACTTTGGGATTAGATGTTCACATCACAATACATATGTATTATTACTATAAATATATTCTTCTTCGCCGTTTTTGGCTAAATATTTAATGCAAAAATTCTGGAAATGTTTTACTTCTGTAGGAATTTGTATTTTGTTGTGTATGTCGTATAATATTATGTGTAAATATCGTTTTGTTGTAAATAGCAAGGAGTTTCCATGGTAATTTTATCTACTAAGGAGAGGAAATTTGAGCTATTTTCCACAGGGGGATTGGGGCACTCTATTGGGACGTTTAGACTTGGGG
>JABASH010001647.1:0-24646 GCA_019776445.1 Tomocerus maximus | reverse complement strand
AGATTAGAGTGAAATAAGAGTCTTCATTAAAAATACCGGCCCTAGAAAAGAAACAAAGTTGGTAGAATATTTCTTATAATTCAGTCCGATTCCGATTGCAAATTTTGCTTGGTCACCTCATTTCGGCATCGGCACTATGAGCATAGCATATTGGATCAATATAAAATGATTCTGGTTCTCATTTGAGATCATTCATGGTATGGTACTCCTGAGTCTGAGTTAGTCAAAATTCTAACTAGCTAAAGCCAAATTTTTCAGTAGCACAGTATTCAGTCAATCAAGTAGCACTCGGACTTTGAACCAGGCTGCACTGCAACCAGCAGAGGGCACGGCTCATAGCTCATAATTTCTCTTATAATGTATTTTGCAGGTATTTTGTGACGCTTGCGCTTTGCGATTGTTCTTGGTTGATCAGTGAATCAGTCACTCATCAGTCACTCTCAATGAAAAGAAAAGTAAAACTGAAAAGTTGCTTTGAATTGTTTCCACTTGAGCCACAGTACACTACTATAATATACTGCCTAATGTGCTTACTAGTGTTACACCTTCATTGTTCATAAAGTTGACGAAAAATTACGATAAGTGTCAAGCGGGTAAGTGATTGAGTATAACAGCAATTAGTTTTTGAAAAATGAAAAATATCAATGTGTTAGCCATAAATATTGCCGTAGAGTAGAATCCAATAATTCTTTGATTTCAATACTGGCCTATTTATTTTTTATTTTTTTATATTGTATCTTTTTAATATGTACAGACAAGTGGTAAGATTTTACACAATGTCAACCAATGGTGGTGCAACAGCCGGTGAAAGTTTGGCTGTGGAAAATTGCGTTATATGTGGGAAAACTACGAGAAAACAATGTGGCCATTGCAAAAAAACATATTACTGCAGCAGGGACTGTCAGATACTCCACCGAAAGGAACATAAAGAAGATTGTTTTCCGTTGGAATTTGCAACTCCCTCCGGTGAAAACAGGCCATATTTTGTAGCAACTCGGGATATCAAAGCAGGCGAAACTCTTTTTTTGGACACTCCACTGGTTGTAGGACCTAGTTGCGATCTTCCCTCACATTTCCCCAGTTGTGAAGATAGCGAGGACACTTTCTTTCCGATCTGCTTGAGTTGTAATAAACGAATGAAGTATTCCCACTTTGACGGGTTTTACCGAAAATGCATTAAATGTGGATGGTCGCTATGCTCTCAAGAATGCGAAAATGTAAGATATTCCAATTCAATTTTAGGTTTATGCAGTTAGTTACCTTTTTAAGTATACATAATATCATTATATGGTCATGATAATATTATTATTATTTATTCTTATATTCTTATTATATAGAGATCTACGCAGCTAGTATTTTAGTAGTAGGTACAAGAGATTTTTAATGAACATTTATATAAAATATTTATGACTATGTTTTCAGAATCTTGTCCACGCAGATGCTGAGTGCAAAATATTTTCAGCTTCTAGGACACAACCAATAGACCATGTTTTGGAGTACAAATGTATTCTACTTCTTCGTACTCTTTTGTTAAAGGAAAGGGAACCTCGTAAATGGAAACAAATGTGCAGCATTCCTGCTCCAGAATTAAACAAAAGCAATTCGGACCTGAAAAATGTGACTAGATTCATCAGAATCATTTGGGGCTTGAGTCACTTTGAAGAAAACACAATAAGACACCTTCTTGGTATATATACGGCAAAAGTGTCAACACCAGTTAGCCGTACAGAGCGGATATGGTATTTTTAGATCATTATTTATTTACCGAAAATATTTTTAATAATTGGGAATGCCAAATATGATTCATGCAAATATTAGTTAGCGACATAAGCATCTTTCATCGTTTGATTTTTCAGGTGGCCGGTTTACATGGAATATAAGAAGAATTTTTTGGCTCATAGCTGTGTCCCCAACAGTGTTGGCAAAGTACTTAATAAATCTACAACAGGAAAAAATTCTTGGATCCATGAATACATTGCCGTTTCTAATATCACCAAAGGTGACACAATAACAGCTTTCGATACAGTGGATGCGATTCAGATGCCAACTCGTTTACGACGACGATTCGTCAACAGGGTCCAGAATTTTATTTGCAAATGCGAAAGATGTTCTGATCCAACGGAACTGGGCTCGTTTTTTTCCGCTATCAAATGTCCTTCAAAACCCGCTCCTATTAAAGACCAATGTTTTGGTTTCTTGCTGCCCAAAAATCCATTGGAGGACAATTCTATCTGGGAGTGCAATTCACCGAGTTGCAAGATGACCATGAATTATCTTAATATTGAACTAATGTTACATAACATTGAACTCACTACATCGAAGTTGAAAAAAGAAATGCTTAAAAAATTAGACAGCGAATGTCATCATAATGATAATCAAATGATATTTGGAGCTGAAAATTTTGAATTAATTGAAAGAACAGCAAAAGTCATTGAACAAGTGGAAAAGGAGTCTCTACATCCAAACCACCATTTGCTCTTTTCTTTGAAAGAAGATTTCATGACATTTTTATCTGTAATTTTTAATAACCCGTCAATTGTGATGCCTGACCCTGAAAAGAGACGCAAGGTGCTGCAGCTAACGAAAAAAACGGCCCAAAGTTGTTTGGACGTTAACAAAATAATATCACCAATATATCCATCACGCATTGGTTAGTTTCGATTTCAAAATTTTTAACTACTGACTAATAATTTCTAAATATAATTTCGTAAGAATGTTGCTTAAATTAATATCTGGTTGTACTTTTATTACAGAAGGAGCTATGGGTATTATATCCTTATGCAAATGGTACCTGGTGGAGTATACTTTGCAGAAAGCAGACATGGCATCGGCAGACAAAATGGAATGGCTGTTTGGGTGTTTCAACAAAATTACTGAGCAGACCGCGGCTTTAGACATTCTACCGAAACTGGAAGAGAAGTTTCTGAAAGCTAAAACACGAAATCCTACGAACACCGGGTACCCTGATTGCCACCAAATTACGCTCAAGTTGCTACAGAAATGTCGGACGATAACTAAACTGATTCAAGATCAACTTTTTAATGAAGGGACATATTTAGACTACGATGGAGATGAATTAAAAAATCTTTTACCGCTTCAATTGACAATGCATGGGAAGCCAGCTGCCAATAAGGCTGACGGAAAGACTGCCATGACGCTTTTGATTAAAGCTCTTTGGAACTGCAGACCTGATCAACAAAAGGTGATTTCTATTGATCTTTCGACATTGCAAATGTAATAAATAAATTATTATAGTTATAGTATGTTAGTTGAGTGGTAGGTAGATGTCGAGTTAGGGTTTTTAATGCGGAGATTAGATACAATAGAATTATTATTAGCAATATTTATTATACATGGTTTTATTCTGATTTTATAATAGCCTTATTAGTATTTTTATTTTTTTTGCCACAAGTGTTTCAATTAAATGTTACTTATTGCTTATTGCCCTTTAAGTTCTTGTAAAGTTGAATGGGTTATTCAAGATGAATTAAATTAACTACAAAAATGCACTTCTGTGTCTATTATGCATCTCAGTTTAACTTATTAGATAAGGTAATTTAATAATCATTATTAGAATTATCATATAATTGATCGTAATAATATTATGTAGAATCAAATGGAAATCCCAGAAAGTTAAGTACCTAATCGCAAGTTTGTAGTGCCCACAGTGCAGTGCCCAGGCACTTCCTCGCTTATTAACCACTTCGTTCCCCTTAAAGATTAAATATTAAGAATTTAATTACTACTTAATTGCATGCAACACTTATACAACACTTACAATTTCTTCGATGAGACTAGAAATCGGGCAGAAATTCAGGAAATTTTCAACTTTTTTTTTCGAAAATGTTTTTACCCGTTTTACCTAAACCGATGTGCATGATGTTGGGTCCATTAGATTTGCAAAAACATTATCTACACGACGGTTTGTAGGCCTTTTTGGTACCTAGTCCTTGGAAGGCTGTGGTGGGGGAGACAAAGGTTTTTGATGACCATGCAATCACAGTAACCGATTCTAAATCCTAAAGTTCTAGTAATACGTGCAGATGAATAGACCAGTTGCAATAAGGGCCGCCAAATGAAAAGGATAGGATTCTTTACATAAGATTCCTGTGGTCCGCCAACAGGCTTTTCATTTGGCGGCCCTTATTGCAACTGGTCTATTAATTGATTACTGTTACTAAAAGCACCTAAAAGTACACCGGAAATTGGACTGAACATGTAAAAAAACTGCCTATGATAATATACAATAATTTCTTTATCTATTGAGTATCACGTCTCAGAAATCACGAATTTTAAACTTCAATGTTTCACATTTCCATCCTTGTTCGTGCATTGATTGAATGATTGCCAGATAATTATTCGCCAATAACAGTCTTTGAAGACCAACTATGATACTGTAAGCTTTGTAATGAAGGATTATTACAGTGACAACAAAAGATCTACCATATCTTTTACCATTTTTCGTAGCTTTTTCAGATAGAATCTAAAAGTCATTCTTTATACTATATAGAAAGTATCCAGTTTCATTTGTTTTGGTTGCTGGCTGAGTCTTCTTTCAGTTTTATGGGGTTGGTTGAGAGTTGAAGCAATGTACATGTACGTACAGTGTACTGTACAGTACATATAAGAAAAATTATACTAAAAAAGACTGGAAAGGGAAAGAGTACATCATGTATGATTTAGAGAAATGGTAGTAGAGAGACCTTTCTATATCTATTGCATGGTTATACTATATTGAGTAGTCACTACATTAGTCAGTCATAATTTTGTCATAAATAACCATAACCTGGATCACTCACTACTGAATTGTTATTATGAGGGATTCAGTGTTCTTTAAAAAAGATTGTCACAATTTTTGATGAAGGACCAACTTGGCATTTAATTCTCATTTATTACTAATTATTTTTTACATCCAATCAGCCATCAACCTATTGCTAAAAGCCAACTTGTTGCTCCTCGAGAAAAGCGTATACCGTACCCGTTGCTTCGAAGGGTAATAGTATGCAATAGTATGCTGACTGCAGAACGAAAGACGTCTCATCTGATTGAATCGGTCTTACTACAGTCTTACAATTGCACAAGTGTAAAAGTGAACTTGCATTCTCGTATCAAAACGTACTTTATTTATTCAAATAATGAAGTCGGTTTGAATTCGTTTCAGGAAGAGAAGACTTCGTTAATTCAGTTAAATATATGCTTATATCCAATTTAATTATATTGAATTGACTTTACCAAGAGTTGTATTTGACTTAATTTTCGCAAAATTATAGTTTCCTACATTCAATTGACTGTTATCAAACTTCAAGATATACATTATATGAAGAGTACAACACGTAAACATGATTTACATGTTTACTAAATTTTAGCGAAAGCGATAAAGTACTTGATTTCGTTATTTACTAGTTTTACTTTTACTTAAGCACTACGTTATTACTACTGTTATGTTACAAGTAAACACAATTAATTGACATATTATACTAGAAAGCTATGGGAAATAAAAAGGACAATGATGTGATGTAAACTGCAATTTGTAGAAAAAGTTCCGAAGCAAAAATAAATGACTGAACAAATAGGAGCATATAATTTACTAAGTTATAGATAATAGATATTTATTCTGCTTCTTAGCATAATCAGTGCTTTCCAATCAAGTGGTTATTATATCATAATCATAATAATGTTTAACCTACTTAAGTTCAAATGCAAAACCATAAAACATTTCCAAATTAAAAATTATCTTGCGCAGCATATCATCAATGTTGATCATCATCCTATACATAGAGATACGTTTAAATTAATATCCTTCATCATATTATTACTGTTATGTATTCAATATCGGTAATACACAATTAAAGGCAACGACGTTTGCTAAACTACGATTCATGGAAGTAGTAATTACTTTTAAGGACAGCCATTATTTTGAATTATTATTCCAACCGTAGTCGGTAGTACCCACCAAACCAATTTTCATAAAGACAGAGTGAACAAGACTCTGTAAAAAGTCCATTAGTAATACAATGGTACAGTACATATTGGACTTTCATTAAAATTAACAAATATTTGAAGTCTAAATTGCTAACGGAATAGCAGTTATCATCATAATAGCTATTAGCACTTTACTATGCCGTGCCTGCCGACTTTTACTAGGTGCCCAACTCAAGTCAACATAAACAAACAAGTTATATAGTATTTTGCTTAAAGTGTGGCAGAGCCATTATGGATCAGCTACAAACAATATATTAATTATAATTCCATTACTACAATATTGCGGTCAGTAAAGATCGTAAAGACAAAGACAAATCTGCTAATTCATTAGCTAGTACAGATACTAATTACATTTAAATTAATTACTAATTTCTCATGTGTACATAGGACATTAAAAACTGTTAATATTACGCTGTTTCTACACAGGGATGTGCACAGAATGGTGAAATGCAATGTACTAAAGAGAAATTGTTATTGAACGCGAATTGCCATTTTCTTTCATTTCCTCGTGAGAGTTTCGCTTTGTAGCAGGGTAAATATTCAGGAGTATGTTCGACTATTACATAAATGTCTGTGGCATCCGAACAGAAACTCAGCATGATTAATCCACGTGTACTGCGAGTTGATGAGCAAAAGAAAAATTATTTTACTGCAACTACCCAACTACCTACTTACAATATTAATTACCATAAACTCAACATAAACTTAGAATTAGGTACACAATTACAGTATTTGGCTTTTACTTTTACGATAGTATTCTACATTCAGTAAAAAGACAATAGCACGGCATGGCATCAGTTATTAGAGAAGATTTCGTACAGGAATGCGCTTCATGTACTAACGTCTATGGACTAATATCGCAATGTTAACAATTACATGGACAACAATTAGGCAATATTGACGTGGGTAATTAAAATATTTATCTGTATATGATGTAACTGTTTCGCGACATAATGTATACAGCGCTTTCAGAATTACAATACACAATTTTAGGATCGGATGATTCTACAGTACTAAGCTTTACATAATTATCATTCTTTTGTGAATGCCCACAAAGTTTCATTAGGCCTTGTGTGTTGTATTGTATTACATAATTTAGATATGGATGACATCATAATATTTATTGAATGAATTATTAGTAAGTACTTAGATAGTTACTTGAAATCTTTACTCACACCCGACACAAATACACTAGTCGAGAGTCTCGGCTCGAGACGAGATTAAGTTAGGTAAAACTTTCTTTGGTAAGTTTGGTTACTCGTATAACTAAAAACAAATGTTTTTTAAACATATCATGTAAGGTTTGTGTGGTAAACGTTTTCATAATTCGTAACACGCATCGCATGTATATTTATTTCAACTACGTTAATAAAAAACAAAATGCTTTTGAAGTAGATACTATGTATTAGGTTTATTAAATTATCTTAATGGTAAAAGGTTAGGAAAGATTAAGTGCCTTGATTGACTTGTATTTGGAGAAACGAACACATCACTTTCCTACATTCTTTCTTGTAATATCTCAAGACAAATAGTTTTAAATTGCCTACAACAATTTACGCTTTCCTTTACTACTTGGATATTTAGGTTATTCACAATTCACATAACTAAAATAATTGTTTCCACTTTCCACAACGATAGAGCGGGAGCAGGAGCAGATCAGGTACATGATCGGTCGGTGAGCAAGCACTACTGCAGTGAGTGAGGAACGCCTTGTCAGTCGGTAGATTTTCAATTCACATATGTGTACAATGTAGTGTCACCCAGGCAGACGAAATGTGCCGATTAAATTCTTCAGCTCTTCAAAAATACAAGCTATTTCTCTTCTTTAATTTATAAATCTATGGAAAGGAGTCGATTTTAATGAGGTAAATCTGTAGTTAAAATTCTTAGTAGCTAGTAATGTTTAATGGAGTGCACATAATTCATTTCTTAAACAAATTCTCATTACAGCATAATACTACATATCGCTTTAAATGCAGTGCACAAAGAATAAACAAAGTGATCCAAGCTTTTTTACAAAGTAGCTTAACAAAAGCAATCTGAGTAAGTAACTATTATTGTATAAGTATTTGGAGAATTATAAGTACTCGTCATAATAATACTAATTACATCTATTAAAAATGAATGACAATGGTAACTTAAAAGGAAAAATGGCGCTTTATAATAGTATCCTAAATTGTATAATTGTAGAAGCGAATTGTACCGATTTTAAAACATACAAATATCATGGAAAATTGTCACTTTTGGGCGGAATGATAATATTCGTATTATCGTATTTTAATAATTACGTAATCTTGACTAAACTTTTCTATAAATTCTACGCATTCATCCCTTACTTCACTACTTTTTGTTTTAGTAGGTACTCATCTACACTAAACATGACTGATAATACTTAAAAAGATATTGAACCTTGACAAATGTAGCATCATGAGAACATCTACATGATAACTTGTAAGTTATCATGGTTATTTTTAGTAAGGCAAAGCTAAAAATCATTTTTGTGATTGACAGTTGATAAAATGCAGTTATAAACTTCTATATCTCACTTTTACGGCGAGACACGTTTGTTCGCTGACGCTGCAGCAGAGTTGTATTCCTCGCTTCCACTGCATTCCGATGAAGGCTCAGCCCATAATTGTAAAAGGCTGATGCTAAAAGTTTCTCCTCCATTTCCCTAACCGCTCGTGCCTTTTCCATTTCGTCACTTTTGCCAACATCCAGACCGGCGGCTGCTGTTGGCTCCAGAGTTACTATCACACTTTTTGCTTTCTCCATGCATTTTTCTGAAACAAGTAAAAATAAATACATTTATATTGTGCTTGCCATTTTTAGACAGCAATATATCTTGGTCTACTTTGAGTCTTACTGTATTGGAGTTCTTTTTTCCTAAGCTCTTCTTCTTTTGCCAATACTTGCACTTCCAATTTCTTGATTCTATCTTCTGAATTCGCCCTTAGATCAATCAATTCTTGATTCTTAGCTAAAAGTTCTTTATCCAACTCTTCTTCGTGCTTCCTAAGTTGCTCCACAAGGATTTTAGAGCTTTGGTGAGAAGGATCTCTATCGATTGCCGTCTTCAGCTCTTCCTGCAACTTCTTATTATCAAGCTAAAATATTATAATAACATTTTTTAGAAATATATACAAACATTCAAACATAGATTCATGAATCTTTTCTTATTAGCAATAATGTATAACTATAACTCCTTTCCTAAAGTAATTACTTAAGCATAAATGCAAATTAATACGCTCAAGGAAAACTACGTTTTTTGACGAGCCTATTTGCATTTTAAGGAAGCAGAGATTAGCTTTGGCTATGCATAGAATATTAAACATTAAGAACATTATTTATTAATTTAATAAATGCTAAATGCGGTCAAGTTACCTCCAGGCGAACCAACTTTTGGCGAATGATAGGTGGGAGTAATTCAATAGAATCAACACAAGAGTTTTGAATAGACATGTTCGCCATGTTGCCATCTGATGGTACACATCCAGTCAGTCTTAATTCTTCTAACATTTCTGACATTCTTGTTTTTTCTTCTTGCAAAGTCTGAATCTGAGCCTGTGCCGTTTCAAGTTTCCCAAGAGTTCGATTATAATCTGAATTTGCTTTAATAGCTGTATGAACACAATACGTTCAAATTATTAGCATTACAAACTACACAATAGCACAATGATTTTGGTAGATATAGTTATTTACATGTATAGTATACAATGCATAATTGTGGTGCACTACTCCATTATTAAGAATGAACAAGTCATGTAAGGTACCTTTTTGTGTCTCCTGAGATAACCGCTGTTGCATTTCTGCCAGTTCCTTATTGACACTTTCCTGCTGTTGCTTATAACTATTGATTTTCTTATTTTCCTCTGTCAGGTGGTAGTTAGTCTGTGTATTATATTATGTCAGTTTATTACTTTTTACAAATGCAATACATTCAAACAATTGCAAATACAACCACAATAGTGAGGTGGTGAAACGAGAAAAAATGAGAACGAAACTATTACCCTCATCAGTTCATCATTCTTTTCACCAAAGAGTTTTAAATTTTGTTTGAGGTCTGCCATTTCCTCCAACTTTTTCTGGTACTGTTTCATTTGCTTTTCATATTGCTCAGTTTTAGCAGCTGCTTCTTTTAACGAATCCATTTCATCTTTTAAGCGGATAAGTTCTTCCACGGCACTAGCGGCAGAAGCCATTTTTTCATGAGTCTCACTAATCTGTTTCTCAAGCACCTATAAAACCAAAGGAAAATAATAAAATAAAATCTAGACATGGTCAGCGATATCATTGCAGCTGCAACAAGCAAATATTTGTTACTTATTGATAAAAGTAAGACTACAGGGAAGAGGTTATAGAAACAATAGGGTTTGATAAACAAACACAATACACCAATGTAGAAATCACTCACCTGATTCCTATCTTTGTAATTATCTACTAAGGCTTCGAGTTCAAAGTTCTTTTCTCGAAGTTGTTCTATTTCTCTTCTACATTCTTCCTGAATTTTAATTAATATAGGTATCGACTCTGGATCATTTACACCATCTAATTGTTCTCGAAGGTGTTCATTTTCTGCGAGTAGAGCTGCTTTTTCAACTTTCATTTGCGACGTTTCTTTTTGTAGGTCATGGCATTTCTGAAAAGAAAAATGACACCACAAAATTTGTTATGCAATACTATAAGTTCTACTTGCTAGAATCCAATGGAAATAAAGTAAACTCTACAAAATCCCATGAAAAATTGTAAAACCAAAATTGTTTAGGATTACAGAAGAGTAAGTACATATTTATCAATGATAGCGATGTCAATATTAAAATTTTTATGCCTTACTTGAGACAACTGGTCTTTGGTTTCCTGCAAAGCCACAATTTCCTCACGAGCCTTCTTTAGTTGCAATTCTATCACATCATTGGAACCAGCGTCTTGTTCTCTCGCGTCCATCAGCTCTTGGATAGCTGTCATTATAACTGTCTACAAAATAATTACGTTAACCATTAGCCTTATTGTATTTAAGAACCAATTAACACTCACTCACGAAAGACAATAATTTTTTTATTATCTAAATAATCACGAATGCATGCACACACATCAAAATATCTGCACGCACATGAAATATCTGAAATTGTGTGGAAATCATAGGAATAAAAACAATTACAAACACCGTACACAAATGAACTTCTATTCATGAAGGAAAACGTAGGCAAATAAAACCCATGATCGTTTAGGAAAAAAATTAATTTATTTTACTTACTTGTACTCGAGCTTCCATTGTTACAATCTTGTTCACAAATTCTTCCCTCCGTGGGCTGTTAATAGCACAACCAAGGAGAAGTTGTAGCAAACGGCTGATTTCTTTCACATCTCCTGAGGTCATGATACCTCTGATGTTGGGTACCAATGAGTTGGGAATTGAATGTCCTACCTAGATATTACAGAGAAAATACAAAAATGGTAAGAATCTAAGGAACTTGGTTTAGACTGAAATTAGCTCACAATCAGTCAGTAACGTAAAAAGAGTGTACATACCCGTTCAATCTCTAAAATCATTATGACTGACTGCCTAATTAAGAATTTTCAGATCATGACACAACTTAATTAGATAACTTTACCCTATTTGTGCTAAACAATCTTATCTAACCTCCTATTAAACAAAGAAATTCTTTACGACACTGATACGCCTGCGAATTCGGAAATACTCGAGCATTTACTGCAATCGTAAAAAAGCATTTATTGTGCTAATTATTAATGGTGCATCTCAAGATACTTGGCCAAAGCTCAAATCATGAACATTAGAAGACTGTTGATATTATCGGCAACGCTACTTTACACTGTTCTACACATTGTTGTATATTGTCTGTTCTAAAATCTGTAGCACAATCTACAACACCACTTTTAAGTACAACATAAAACCTACATTGTTACATTGCTAACAAATATGCTTCCAAAAGTTAAGAAGCATGACGGGTTGTCTAACTCTTGGCAAACTGGTCGACTCCAAACAGTAGTCTTTAAACATTCTATCCTAATTAATGGCTTGAGAAATTACGAGGTTCGTGCAGCCGAAGGTAATTTTATTGGCATATTGATTGGCCACCGTTTTGGCACTTACGAAGAGTCAGAAAGATAATTTACATCTTTATGAATAAGGAATAAAAATGAGAATGGGAAACATACATATATAACACTAATAAGACAAGTAGAAACAAGATACAAGTAGAAAGTACGATTTCATATTTTATACTCAAATTTTACTGCACTAGGATCATGAATTTATCCTGTTTTACACTTGCAATACAAAATAATTATACACCATTGTGTTTAGATTGGGTATTTAGTAGTTAATAGGTCAGCAATTTGCAGTTTGCTACAATCGGGGAGCAAACGGACAAAATTGTACTACATATTTATGACTTACGTTATGACTACAGAGTTCAAGTTTAGGCAAGGTTCTTATTCTTAATCCTTATCATGTCATGTACAATAGTTTTTTTATTTGACTTAAAATAACTAAATACTTGTATAACTGCAGAACACATTTAAAGTTAAGTTTAGATGGTTCATATAAAAGTGCTTTTTGAATTCAAAGTAAAGTAGCTTATGTTTGCCCTTATTATCAGCACTTGTACAGTATGAATGATAGTACACGAATTGAATTTGATATGTAGTGACACAGATAATTTTTTTAAAAGAATTTCATCTGAATTAAGTTAATACACTGTCAACCTCAATAATAAGATGGATAGAGAATTATTAGTCGTTTTTAAAGGCAAAACAATAAAACAACTCAGCCGGGAATAAGGAAGTTCTTTATAAATAAATGTTACCTGTTCTGACAAATATTGTCGCATCCTCTTAAGAACTTGAATCAATGGAGTAGAATCATTAGGTGAAGTTTTTAAATCTTGAAAAAAATCAGGATCAATTACTTCCTTTAAAATTTTTGCGAGCATAATTCCATCTTTAAAATCTTCAGCTTTTGGTTGAGTCCTGCCTTCATAAGGAGCTAGGGTGCCAACCCAGGCAAAGAGACTTTGACTCATAGAGCCCATTTTAATTTCTTTTTCTGCACCAGAAACAATAACAGTAAGTGAACGTTTCGATATTAGGAAGCAATCGAGGAAATAGCAACTTCACACATGTGATTCCTAGAAATAACAGAGCTTTAATATTTGCACTCAGCTCTAGGTAAACACTCAAACTTTGAAAGGCACAGAATTTCACACAACCAACACACTAGAGGACTATATCGTCACTTTAACTTATACAGCAGAAGCAAGAGTTTTGGTTTGGAATTTGGCGATTGAGAATATTTTGCAAGTAATGCAATGCTGTAAGAACATCAGCAGCCGGTTCTACTTTCATGGTTCTTCAATGAGCATCCAAACCCAGAAGCTAAAATAATAAAACAAATACATTTTATTAGGTTGGTAGATATAACCCCACCACACTACACTAGCTTATTGCCTTCTGCCCTTCCTACTAAATATTCTTCTCCTTCCTAAATCAACGCTGAACACAGATGTAAACACTAATAACGAAACTTTCGCTAACAACAGGAGGTTTGATCAACGTAGTCGTGTGGTACTATCGTAAACGCTACGCAAATGTGCAATGAAAATTACTTTTGATAAAAAAATTGTTCAAAACAGATTACATTAAGAACGGATGTTTCAATGGCCAAAAAGATAGGCCTGAGACAAGAGACAAGGCTACACCGTGGTTGCTTGCTCTGCTCAAGATGAAATCAACTACCTAACATTGATGGTCGGTCTTTCATGTCATCATCTCTCGTTCTACTAAGCAGACTAAGAGGAATTAAAGAGAAATTTCCTCTCTCTTCTTTGCTCGTTTGCTCGACAATCTTTTTTGCTCTTCTTTGCCTTTAAGCATTCATTCAATTCAAAGCTATTCAACAGTCAATTGTTCACTTCTACATCCATTCTCCTCCGTAAACTAAGCAGCAACTTGCAATAAATATAATATGAGAATGCTTTACGATTGTCATGCTTCTTTCCTCCTTTCCTTGTCTGAGTAAAACACGAATGAGCGTTGGTTCATACTTTTATATTCTATGCCTATTCTCATTATCTCTTTTTACACTGTCTGTTTGTAGTGTCTGGGTATTTTTATTTTTCTGAATCTTTATACGCTCTATTCTACATCAAACTTTGATTTTTTTATAAAATACAAAATCAAAAGAATCGATGTTAAATTATTTCATCAAATATTTAACGCAGAGCACTTGACCGATTTATGTTGTCAATATGTCAATTGTACCGAATGTAAGTACATCCTGATAGTTTAAAAACAGAATTTTGCAAGCAATTTAACACCAAAATAAATGCAGGAAGTACTATATGGTTCGTTGGAATTGGATCCAATACAATTCGCTATAAAAATAAGAAGTCTAATGGTTCATGACAGGTTGTTTCCAATTTTCGTTTTAGAATTCATAACGACCTAGAATTAATAAAATGACTGTTAATGATTTCAGCATTATCTCGAATCTTGACCTAAACTTTATATACATCTTTTTCTGACTATACCTACTTTCATTTCATTTCATGAAAAAAGAAGCAGTAGGATTGAGTATCGAGTCAATGATTGACGTTCACCATTAGAAAATCCCTCTTGAGAAAGGAGTGTTAAAAATTTTAACATCTCACATCTACATCTGGGGAGGTTCTCATTTCTGATATCATATGACAAGGGCTAATTATTAAGCTCAAAGTGCACTGCTATTATAGGTTCAAGGAAATTAATTTTGTAACATTTTTTAAATTTTGAAATTGAGTTAACAGAGAAAGTCGTAAAAAGTGAAAGCAAGGAAAAATTTAGAAGAAAGTAATCGCAATATCGCAAATAGCTCTACACAAGTACAAGAAATTTTTAAAAAGTCCATTTGACTGCAATGAATGAACAGACAATATTGAATTATAACATAATAATTATTATCATCTAATAAAAATACATCTTGTAGACTGCATTTAGATATTTATGAATATTTTCTAAGGTGATTACATTAATGATAGTACACATACCACGCACATTTAAAGAGATCTAGATTAGATTCGCTATAATATATCACTGATTGCAATTGCAGTGACACGTGTCTTCACAATCATATTATTCCATTATCATCCATGATCACCCCACTCACTGAGCCTTAGCCACCCATCAAAAAATATTTTTAATTTTAACCAATCGAAAATCAATTGAAACATTTACCTATACTGTATTTCATGTCCAATCCCAAAAGTCATGACTTTTACGTTTTGTTTCGATTTTTAAGCTTATGTGCACTTGACTTTGAAACGCCTGGCTGCTTTTAAGTGATTTGTCTTGATCAGTGGTCACAAATTCACACTGTCAAATAAACAAAGTCATAATGTACGTCAATTAAATTACTTTTAACGTTATATGAATTTCGCCGTTAAATGAGTAGTATTTATAGCACTTAAAAATTCAGTCCTACCCACCACAATAAAATTGTAGACCTGATAAGAACCCACCAGAATTGATAAAAAATCACTAAATCCTGAGTCACAGTGACAATCTCACAATCCCAAAGACTGAATTATAAAACATTAAATATTATGCTTACGCTTGCTGCTTGCTCACACATTTTATTTATATACTAAAAGTATGAGTCATCGTTAGAATAGGTAGTTATACAACTTATATATTATTATTGATTATAGACGCGCTTTTTTACGATTCAGAGAAAGACACTTGACACTACTATATGCTACTATATACGAGGATGCTATATACGATATAGGATTATTTATAAACTATAAACCTTTTTGACTTAGTACCTAAAAATGGACAAGTCGAGAAGCTACCCAACCTTTGGCCACCAATTATTTGGGTTTATTTTAACATTCCAGGCAGAAAGTCTTGAACCAATGGCCCAAAGGGGTACAGAGTACAGAAACAAATAAGTACTCGCACACATACAAATACTAATAATTTATCACCTGCTATATTGAGAGCAACTTAATAAAACAAACAGAACAGAAGTATTATGTTGTTCTTGCTAAAGTATTATGTTAGTTCGGTCAGGTCACAGTCCCGAACCGCAGATTTAAATAAATCATTGGATGATGAAACGATGACCCACCAACAGTATTATGAAGAATGAATGAATCTTTATATTTTAATCTAATTGAGCTAAATAAAATAAAAGATAAAATACCAATTACGAATTATTACCTAAAATACAAGAATTTGTGGAGTGCAGAGTTGGCTGATGGTCTCTTCTGTATCTTCAATCGTTAACCCCTCCAATCTTGGGCAGCAGTTTAAGTTGTATTTATTGTCTATTAAAAATTACACTTTAATTAATGGTTGTAAGTGTAGATAAGTAGAATACCTATGAGATTGGGTTTGGTTTGGACACTATTATTATCGAGCTGAGGGCAACGGGCAGCAACACTTTATAATATTATTATCACTAAATGAATGAAAGCCAGCTGCATATGGCCTTACATACAGACAGATTACAGAGTAGATAAAACTTGTTCTGTGCTATAATTCCAATTTCTATTTAGATATTTTAAGGGTGAATCAACAAATAATAATAAATATTGGAATTCTGCGTTAACTCCTGTTAACCTTCGATTAATTATTGTACTCACCCATATCTGCCTTTGCAGAAAACAATTCTGATGTTCAGATTACACTATTAAGGTCACCCGCTGTACCATTCTTCCGTCATGAGACTACCACCGCCAAATACGATTCAAAGACTTTTTGTTATAAACATCACGTTTAACAATCAGCAGGTTCAATAATGCCACTTTATGTCAAATTACTGATACTCTATTTTTAATCAGGATCGTTGACAGTTGTAGTTTGTTCACTATTTAATGCAACACATTTTTATTAGCTTATTAAATTATTGTGATCTCTATTTAAGTCGATAGTCAGATTAGATTAGATTAGATTATAGTTAAGAAATTAAATGTATCGAATAGTGAGCTAAAATAGTTTGAAGTTTGAATTATCACACGCCTTTTCATACAAAAAATAATAATTTGTCGTTTGCTTCTGCTATAAGTGTTACTCATGTATTTACATGTAGTATAAAAAGCAACTCGTTAATAATTCATAAAGAACAGGTGTTTTGCAAGAAAATTCTTTGATGTTCATGGGATCAAAGTTGTATTTGAAAGTATAATCACGATACCTGCGTCCTACGTTTGAAAAACTGATAAAAAATGGGTAATCAGTTAGTAGCATTTGCTCCATCCCTAATTCGGCCCGTGGAATATTATTTGACGGATGTTCCAGAACTAATATTTGACATGAAGTAAGCGTTTCGTTAAAATGACAAAACAATAATTCCTGCAATTTTATACCTGTTTAATTTACGCCAATTTAACTTGAGTTGTGATTGTAATCCAAATATATTTCCAATTTTTACAGTTTGGGGTCTACAAGATTTTTAAAAGTTTGCCGAGCTAAGCAAGGTCAAATATTATGTGTTGTCAAAGTATTTGTCATACATGAGGAACACATTGTTCCTATTCAAGTTTACTGTGAGCGATTAATCAACCTGAGGAACTCTTTGAGCTCGTCTCCATCCCCAAACTGTCTGCCGTTCACGCAAGCCAAAGTAAGGGAAAATTTTGGTATTCTGGGGTTTCAGTATTTATATTGTGTCAAAATTTTAATTAAATTTGTTTTATAGTGTACAGAAAGATCGGTTGTAGTCGTAAGGCCGTATGTGAAGTACTCATTATACGACCGAATGTCAACGAGACCGTTTATACAGTGGCCGGAGAAGTTATGGATAGCATTTCAACTTTTATGTGGTTTAGCTCAAGTACACAAGCATGGATTAAGCCACGGAGACTTAAAATTAGAAAATATACTCATTACTCCTGGTAGGGAAAACTTGACTTTATTAATGAAAACTTTTTAGTTCCGATAATCCTATTCCTTTTACTGCATATACAATGGTGACATTCACTTTTAATAGGTCTGAGGCTACTTTTATGTGATTTTGCTCCGTTCAAGCCAGTTTACCTCCCTAGAAATAATCCCTCTGCCATTTTTGGATTTTTCTTTGACACTGCTGGAAGAAGGTGCTGCTATGTTGCCCCAGAAAGATTCCACGACGATAAAAGTCGCTTAGGTGCTGATAATTTATTAACGCAAGAGGATGAATTGAAACATTTTTTATTGCCTTCGATGGACATTTTTTCTGCGGGGTATGCCTTACCGTTTTTATTTGTAACAAGAATCTTTTAGACCTTTAGAGTGTAAACCTATTTTTTTGGTTGGTAGTTATGATTGTTAAAACGTTATTCTATTGCAGATGTTGTTTGATTGAATTGTTCACTGAAGGAAGGGTTCCCTTCGACCTTTCCCAACTGTTGTCATTTTGTTCAGGCGAATATGATCCAGATCCCGTGATACAACAAATAGATGATCAAAATGCAAGGGATCTGGTTGCTCATATGATTCAAAGAGATCCTGCGAGTAGAGAAACTGCTGAAAACTATCTCAATAACTTTAAGGGGCGACTTTTTCCTAACGATTTTTATATAACACTGCAATCTTATTATGATATATTGGCATTTCAACCGCTGGCTAAAGCAGACTCCAGAATGTCACGACTCTGGCAAGATATAAAGTAAGTAAATGGAGATAGAATTGCAGTAAAATCCAATTTTTATTTGTTATTAGCCAATACAATTTGTATTTTGGTTTGTATCACAGTCGAAACACAGCCGATGGGAATTTACTGAGTCTCATATTTACATCACTAGTAACAGCGGAAGTTCGTGGCCTTAAAACAGTAACTGCTAAACTATATACATTAGAGTCATTCCGAACTCTATCCACAAAATTGGGGGAAGAATCCATCCTGGAGAGAGTTGTGCCGTACATCACTTACCTTCTGCAGGATACTTCTCCAAGAGTCAGAGCTGAAGCTATCACAACTCTAGTCGATTGTTTAGATATGGTCAAAAATGTACCACCATCTGACTACAACATATTTTCAAGTTACATTTTCCCTGCCTTAGACAAATTAGATAGAGATGTAGCTGTTAAAATTTCAATGGCTAAGAACATTGCTCGTCTGGCAGAGATTTCTAAAAGGTAAGTTGGACACAATAATGTTTAAAAAAGTAATGTAATTCATATCATATAACTTGTTATTAAATACAAATCTTTGACAAATTTTATCACAGATATTTAGAAACATCGTTCTTGCACGAAACGGAATCATTGAATCAACCACAACTACAGTTTTCGTCTGAATTCCATTCTCAAAGAGAAACTATAGCGTCCTTCTTAGCTCTAATACTGACAGATTCGGATCCTGTTGTAAAAAGAGTGCTCGTCTCCACTCCTGGTTCTTTGGAATCGCTTTGTGTGTATTTTGAAAGAGAAAAGGCCCACGATGTTCTTCTTTCTCATTTGATCACATTTTTAAACGACAAGGAGGACTCTCAACTTCGAGTAGCGTTCTTTAAAAGCGTCAGCGGAGTGGCTGCTTTTATTGGCTGGCATGCTGCTCCTTTGCTTATTCCTTTATTAAAGCAGGTACATTAAAATTAAGTGAATATTATTAAATGTAAAGTAAACATTTATTTAGGGGTTCATGTTATCTCATCTCATGATTAAATAGGGACTGTCGGACGCCGAAGAATTCGTCATGCGAGCAGCCCTATTGACCATAAAGACGTTGGCTGAAATTAACTTTTTTGGACGTCGATTTTTATTGGATTTGTTAGAGGAAACATTGCCATTTGTAATTCATCCAAATTTATGGTTACGTATGGCCAGTGTTGGTGTAATTACTAGCATTAAGAACAATCTCGCTCAAGTAGACGTACATTGCCATGTTATTCCACGATTAAAAGTCTATCTCAAGGCTTCATCCGGAGCTCTTTGGGGTGTCAACGAAGTCTCTATTTTGAGCAAAGCCAGAGATTGTTTAGAGCGTCAAGTTTATGAAAGTTGTGCAAAAGCTAGAGGGACGTTACTGGCTTCTACTATTGAATTTTTAAAAAATAACGACGGTAAAGGGGCTGCACCGGATTCTAATGAAATCGCAAATGTAATGAAATCTTTTTATATCCCTTTAATTTGTAAATATTTTTAATTTTTTGGAAATGAGTATTAATATATAATTTTGTTTTACAGTTTATTACCCGACTACGAGCAGAAGGTTTGCCTGTGCCCTTAGAACATGTTTATGTAGACTTTCTGCAAAAGCATGTCATGAAAGTTAACATACAACGATCCCTTCGTCTTGCTACCGCTGCAATAGCCTCTTTCCCTTCAGTGGCCACAAAAGGAACTTACGATCAAATAAGCCAGAAGCCTTTACAAAGTAATCTGCTCAACATGTCCCTTCCCCCCATGAAAGATATAGGATCATCTTCGTCAACTGTTTCATTGGGGGACAACCTGAATGCGATGGCCTCAAATACATCTCCCTATCCATATTCCTCAAGTCCCAATTTCAACTTAAACAGTAGGACAAATCGAGTTGACAATATGCAACATTTGGCCAATTTTGCAGAAAAGCCCCGAGGGATTTTAGTAGCTCATCTACATGAACACAGATGTTCAGTCACCAAGATTTGCCCACTGACAACCTTTAGAGGACTCTTTGCAACGGCTGCAAGGGAAGACGTACGAATTTGGGACGCTGAAAAAATGGAAGGAAGAAACGTTGCTAATCGATCAAGATGTGTTATTCGTCTTCCTGGCGAGAAAAATGTAACTAATATGGCCTACGCCGTCGGCGCTAATGTGATTGGGGTAACAGATGATCGTGAACTTTATGGGTTTAGGTGAGTTGAACTTTTTGTTTTTCATTTTCATACTTTTCGTTTATAAATACTCCTATTTCCTACACAATAATAATTACGTATTCGTAATGTATTTTGATTTCTTTTTTCTCCATAGCTTAGAGAATATGGTTGCAAGAAACATTTTTCAATTGCCAATAAACAACCAAATCAATGACGTAGGAGTACCTGTTGCATTAGAGTCGTGTTCCCCACATCTTTTTATCGTAGGCACCGAAATGGGGGCCTTATTAGGATTTGACACTAGAGCAGCGAACAAAGAAATATTCCATATTCAATCCGATTTAAAATGGGGTAAATCATTTTGTATATACGTAATTACGTAGTATTGTATTTGTGGAAGATATAGTTTGGGAATTGATAAGTAATTTGTGTTTTTACTCGGAACAAAGGATTACTTACAGCTCTCAGCTCTAATGAAGATCGAGATTGGATGTGCACAGCAACTTCCAAAGGTATTTTAACCTGTTGGGATCTTCGATTTAGCATTCCAGTCACAACAATAAAGACTGGTTCTCCAGTGAGGAAAATGAAATCATCAAGTTTTCACTCTTGGGGTGTGTTTACTTCTTCGAGAAGTCAGAATGAAGTTTCCTTATGGAATTTGGAAACAGGTTCGAATTTTCACATGTCATGTCTTAAAAATCCCTTACGATTTCGTAATAATTGTCATTTAAAAAACTTTAAGATATAATAATCACATGACTATAATGACCACGATTTTAGGAAGCCGTCATTTATGTCTTTGGGCTAATTCGTCACCACCGTTATCACAACCAACTGAACCGACCAATCCCGCTAATGTCCGACCTTCGCATTCGATTTTTGGCATGTCTTTAATCAAATCAAGCGATTCTGTAATCACTGCTGGCAGTGACATGTCGGTCAGATGGTGGGATCTCAATTCTCCAAACGATTCATATATGCTTATCAACCCTGAAAAGGCTGAACAACAAATAACCGGAGGTAGTCCCAAGAATGGAGAATATCGGTTTCGGCTTGTTGATGGTGTTGAGGTGATATACGAATTAGGAGGAGGTGGAACCAGTTCCAGTTCCCACAATCGAGGAGGTTCAGCAAGTGAAACAGATCAAGGAATCGGAACTCAAAGTTCTTCGGGAAATACTGGCGGAACAGCTCACTCGATTGTGATGGGAAATGCACACCATAACATTATTACAGATGTAGCTACCGTTTCCACTCCAAACCAAAGTTTTATACTCACATCTTCTTCCGATGGAGTAATTAAAGTATGGAAATAACATTATAACATTTATGATAAACTATCGATAGCAAAAAATATATTTTATAAGTGTAAACATAGTGAAATCTGCAATTTTGCGCAACATTTAATTTAAAAATAAAATCGAACTTTGCAAAAATTGACATTTAATATTTAAAAATCTATATTTATTTGATTTTATGCCCTTCAATTCTTAGCCCATACAAGTTCGACGTTTCCATTAAAATTGCAATTGCATTTCACCCGACACTTTGAAAAATTCAATAAACAAAAATTAAATCTCAATAATATTGATTTATATATATCTGCTACAAAAACGAGTTTATTTTTATCGACACAACAGAATTAATCACAAGGTTGACTAAGTGTCTATTTACAAAGAGGTCAATAGTACAGTAGATTATTCTAGTATCCAATGTATTGTATAAATAAACTACAATAAAGGTCGGTATTGACCACTACGACCCCAGTAATGCAGCCACGTCAAGGATATAGTTTTTTAATACAACTATAGTTTTCCTCGGGCTCTTTTGTTTAAACAGGTGTTTTTGAAAATTTTGAGACAGCTTTAAAGACATTTTGAAATTGTGGTTAATGTCTAAAAAATTAATTGTAAATACCTTGATCTGTTTGGTTTGGTCAATTCATTGAATGCATTTTCTCCCAATTCCAACAAAGGAATATTTGACTCATTAAAATCAAGCGAATAATATTACACAATACTTAAAATCGTAGCAATAGCATATCCATTCAATCCAATGCAATAGTAAACATTGGCTTTGAGTGATTATAATTTTGGTTTTCCAACTTCTACTTATCTTCATTTAGTAATTAAATACAGTACAATGACAATCTGTATTTGCATGTACCATATACATGGTAATAAGGTATGTATTATTCAAAATCAAAGCGATTCATATTCGGAGACGGAGGGGATTCTAGACACGTATTAGCATATCAGTCAGTATGCTATAAGCAAAGCTTGTACTGTAATGCAATTAGCAATAGGAGGGAAATAGCAATATAATATTGCTTGCATTATATTATTAAGTAGAGGAACAATTCCCTAATCCTAACAATAATATTCAGATAAAACGCTGGTCTGGTACATAATCTACCTAAATCTAAAATATCTATACAGTTAAATAACTCATTCACAGCCACACTTGACATAGACACCTACTGCTCCATTATATCCATCGTGCAAAGCATTTAATGGTTATTTATATCAACTACTATACTGGAGCCTATCAGCCAGCGACTTTTCGCCAAAGAAAAGTTAACTATGGGTAAATATAATAAAAGTAGCTAAACTTATAAGTATAAACCTCAGATCAGTCTTCTCTGGTTTTTCTTCATAGTTATGTGACTGAGGAAATCGAACGTAGCGTACTCTGCACAATCCTGGAAATTCTATTTCAGTTTATATCAATATCCGCTGTGAAGTCAATCATTTTGGCTCTACATGAAAAAATAAAAACATTTAGGGCTGTAAATAGCAAAAGAATGCATTGCTAAAAATATAATCACATATTTACCTAGGATTATTTTTTGGCCCAGCCATCCTAGGTCTGTTGCCCCCAGCATTTAAGTTCTGGGCCTTCCGAGGTTGCTGCTGCATTTGAGGCCTCATCCCGAATCGTGGCATTCCTGCACCTGCTCCAGGTGCTCGTGGAGCTGGAGGTCGATACATAGGATTCATATTCATAGTAGGTCGAGATGGCATCATAGTTTGCGGTCTTCCTCCTCGGATCCCTCCTCCGATGGGTACTGCATTTCCATTAATATTTTTCTTGTTGGAATTTTTTTTCTTATTTCCCATGAGCCCTGAAGGATTTCCTTTCTTCTGCTGACCTAGGTTGGGAACAATTTTGTTGCCTTTGAACTTCTTTTTTGGGGGTACAAAAGATCCAGCAGGTCGTAGAGGAGGAGGAGGGTAGGGCTCACCAGGAGCCACAGGTCTCTTCTTTGGAACCCTTTCCACACTAGTGTTCTGCCTTTGTTGTGAATTAAATTGGCCACGTTTATTTGCCTGTCGAGGAAATGATGGTGAAGGACCGTTTCCAAAATCTTGTGACATGCTTTCTCTATACCCTCCACCACTGCCCAGATACGGTGGTGGAACAATTGGATCGTCGTCATAATAGTTTTCATAAAACTCTTCCTCATAATATTCTTCCTCCATTGGTTCTTCTTCGTATCCGCCAAAGTAGGGAGGAGGACCGTTTCCTCCGGGTTGAGAATAATTTCTAGAACCTCCTTGGAAGGGTGCATATCTAGGAATACGCATAGTTATTTCATTTCCAGGGTTCAAGTAATCTTGTGGCATTTCGTCTTCATAGAATTCTTCTTCTGGAGCATAAAAAGAAGGAGGATATCCTCGTCCGTTGGGAGCCCCACGAAATACTCCGCGTCCTCTCATCATGCCACGTCCGATCAAAGAACCTCGCATTGCTCCCCGACCAAATGGATTAGCCCCTCCTGATCCTCTTCCTGGAGACATCCCACGACCTCTAAAACCTTGGAAGGCCCCTGGTCCTTGTTCAGGGCCCATGTGCATTGGTAATCGAGGCCCTAATAG